>PISX010002360.1:0-86439 GCA_004024625.1 Mellivora capensis | reverse complement strand
GCCCCTGCACTCTAGTTCTTGCCTTGAGAGCAGAGGTCACCAGTTTGGTTTGCTTCCTGATTTTGGACCACCCTCCACATTTTTCAGTGGTTGGGACAAAATCCGAAGAAAAATAGTCTTTTGAAACCTCTGAAAATGAAAATGGCATGTCTGTACGGAAAACTTCACTGGGACACGGCCAGGCCATCTCTCCCGTCTTGTGTGCGGCCACCGTCCCACTGCGGCAGCATAGCCCGGTTGTTCCCATCGCGACTGGAGGCTCCAGAAAGCCGATCGTATTCACCATTTGGCCCTTTAAGGAAAAGTTGGTCAACTCACGCAGTTTGCTGAGTGTCCTTCCCAACCTTGACTTAATTGGATAAAATACACACATGTGTACAAATTTTGTAGCATCTCTCTTGGGGGGATGCTCACTTTAAACAAGCCATTGCATGTGAATTGTTTTGTATCGGCTTCATTCTTTTATTCATCCACAGTGCCTTCCCCCTCATCCTTCAGATTGTCCACAGATCAGCTTCTCCATCACCCTTGTTAAAATTGCAGCCCCTGCCCTCAGCCCGTCCCCTTTGCTTCGTGCAACACCCAGCACCCACTTTGTCGTACATCTCTCCATCCTTTCTCCCCCTGACCGTGGAGTGTGAGGCCAGGAGCCCGTTTCCCTCCCCACTGCCCCCCACCTCCTGGCAGGCATGGGTTGAATGAAGGCACCCGCAGATCGGGGCGCCCCAGGCGCTCGGACTCAAGCTGGGCCGGCGAGGTGTTGGGGGATGCCTGTCGTGCCCGGGCGCTGACCCACCGGTCCCTGCTCTGCCCGCAGACACGGCTCCTGGTCACGCACAGCATCAGCTACCTGCCCCAGGTGGATGTCATCATCGTCCTGAGCGGCGGCAAGATCTCGGAGATGGGCTCCTACCAGGAGCTGCTGGCCCGGGACGGCGCCTTCGCCGAGTTCCTGCGCACGTATGCCAGCAGTGAGCAGGAGCAGGCTGAGCAGGCTGAAGGTAGGGCGCCGGGGCGCCTCACTGGGCCCCCCTGCCTCCCGGAGGTTCCCCCGACCCCCCTCTGGCTCACCTCGCCAGCCCCTTCCGGAGCTCTGAGGAAGAATCCTCTTTTGGCTCTCCGGATTGACTTGAGAGAGGGGGTCCCAGTGCCCTACGGCTGCGGCGGCGGACCTGGGCCCGGGTCCTCATCCTTCGCTGCGAGGTGGCTTTGGGGCTGCCGAGCTTCAGGGTTCTCGTGGCGGGAATGGGGACAGTGAATAATTACAGTCCTCCTGGCTCTCAAGAGGCTGTGGGAAGCGGTGACGTGTGGCATTCAGAATAGATGCTGGGGCCGGGGTGGGGGGACATGTGGTGCCTGAGCGAGTGTGTGGGCTGGCAGTGGGCGAGACTGGATTCGAGTCCCACTGCTCCTTTTACTAGGGTCCTCCAGACCCTTTTGAGCCTCAGTTTCCTCACTGATAAAGCAGCATAAGAACAGGACAACCTCCTGGCGTTTGGTGGAGAGTTAACGTGCTTGATGTGTTCCATCGAGCCTTGGGCACGGTGCCTGGCACAGAATGTTCTATGCACGACAACTGCTGTCATGACTCTCCTGGGAGGAGTGCCCATCATTTACCCCCGTGCACGTGGCACCGGCCGGGTCACCGCCTGCCCACCCCCAGCCGCACCCTGTGTGTTCTCCAGAGCCAGTGCTTGGGAAGCTGGGGCCTCGCCCTGTCCTCATATGGCGGCTTCTGTGGCGAGACTTCTAAGAATCTTTTCTGTCTTCTCCGTTGGCTTAAAATTCAGGGGCTTTGTTTGCAACCTTCAGGCTGCCCTGTGTGTTCCTCAGTTAGACTGGAGTCTCAGAGGTTCCTCCTTTCTTCTTGGAGCTCTGACCCCACAGAGAGGGGGGAGGTCATCTGACACCTTCTCTGCTTTGCCTTCGGTTGTCGCTGAGAGAGGTCATGGGTCCTGCCCTGACCTCCGGCTTCCCGGAGCTCATGACAGACTCCCCGAGCCTCCGGGGCATGTTCCTTTCATAATCCATCCCCAAGCAGGTCTGCGACTGTCCCCAGGGGCAGGGCTGCAGGTGTTCTGGAAGTATCTGTGATGGGAAGCTAAGACACAGCCACTGCTTGCTGAGGGCTAGCCGGGGCTCCTGTTCTCTGTGAGAGTTACCTCCTTGATGCCTTCCAGCAGCTCAGGAAGGAAAAGAATTGTTATTCCCAGTTCCCTGGTGAGGAAGCTGAGGCTTAGGGAAACTTGTCCCTTCTCTGCCAGGGACAGCCAGGTTCCCGTCTCTCTGAATGGGCCTGGTTACTGAGAAAGAGCCATTGACGGTTCATCAGTATAGTCATTGAGCCAAATTTCAAATTTACTGAGCATCTCCTGTGTGTCAGATGCTTGTGTTCTTTGTCTAGGGCTGCTGTGACAACGTAGCACAGACTGTGTGTCTCATACAACAGAAATGTAATCTTCCACAGTCCTGGAGGCTGGAGCCCAAGACCTGGGTGTTGGCAGGATTGGTTCTTTCTGAGGCTCGGAGGGAGGGTCTGTTCCAAATACCTGTTTGCACATACAATCACGTTCTGAGATGCTGGGCACTTTAGGCTTCAACATAGGAATTTGAGACAGGGGTGCAGTCCAGCCCGTGATAGTTTCAGGGACACAGAAGTGAACGACATCTAGACAAATCCCTGTCCTCACGGAGCTTAGAATGTGGCGGGAGAGAAGGGGCAAGAAAGAAGCACGGAAGCACTTTCATAGAGCGTGAAGTGCTGTAAAGAAAAAACTGCAGAGGATGAGCTGGGGGCTGAGGGGTTGGCATGAGGCAGGCCAGGGGGCTGGTCAGAGAAGCCCTTTCTGAGGAGGGGACAGTGGCCTGGAAAGGAGCCAGCAAGGAGAACATCTGGGGAACAGTGTTCTGACATCGGGAATAGCAGATGTGTGTTCCCGTGTGTGTGAGACCTGGTGTGAGGTCAGTTTGTTGAAGGAGAGAAAAGGAATCCCGTGTGGCCAGACCACGGTGGGCAGGGGACTGGGGGGAGGGGAGAGGGGGGCTTCAGGGGGAGGTGTTTGGGTTTTGGTCTCCATGAAGTGAGAAGCCGCTGAACGTCAGAGACAGGGAGCAGCTTGTCCAAGGACGCACGGTGGCTCCTGGTGGGGTCGGGACCTCAGGTCTGGCGTCTAAGCTTCAGTCTTCTGCTCCTTCCTTCAGTGGTCTCCGTGTCTGTCCGGGGTGGGGGTGGGGGCCTCTTTCATTCCTCTGCTCTGGTTTGCTGCGGGGGTCCTAGTGGTTGGTACTAAGTGCTTTATTGAGATAGAGGTCACAGAACACGCAATCCACGCATTTAAAGCATTGTGTGATTTTTGGTATGTTCATTGTTGTACAACATCACCAGAATCACCTTCAGAACATTCTTGTCGCCCCTCTGGGGAACCTCGTAGCCGTTAGCCATCCCTGCACATTTTCTCCTGGCCCCCCACGTCCTGGGCACCCAAGCATCTCTCCCTAGATTTGTCTGTTCTGGGCATTTCACATAAATGGACTACTAGACTGTGTGGTGCTCTGTGCCTGGCTTCCTTCCCTCCAGGTGAGGTTCTCTTGGCTGTGAGGTAGCGTGTCTGTGTCTCATGTCGTTCTGTTGCTGGGGCCGACCGTGCCACGTTTTGTTCTTTCATTCATCGGTTGATGACTGTTCGAGTTGTTTCCATGTTGTGTCTGGCACAAATTGTGCTGCCATGAACGCTAGTCGTCTTAAAAGCAAAGCATCTCTTTTTGCCAGCGTGAAGCAAGAAGTTTCTTCGGCTTTTCATTCCTGATCGGAATGAGTTCCTGCATGTCTGTGCTTTCGTGCCTGGGGAGTTCTGCCTTAAGTCCTAACCTCCTTCCTTCCTGCTGCAGAGTTGGCGCCTTCTGATGGTCTAGCCGAGGTCGTGCTGGGGAGGGCTACCTCAGGAGCACTGTATCTTACAGGTTTGCTTCGGTTGGGTGAAAATAATCCTGTGTGCTTTCTCAAGCGACACGTCTGCGTTCAGCTGAATCTTCCTCCCAGAATGCGCGGTCTGTCTCCCTTCTAGCCCGGTGCCCAGGGAGCGTCCTTAAACCCTGTTGACCACAGATGGTTTTTTGCCTTCCCTTCCTCTGCCATTGCCAACAGACCCGAAGCAATTGGTGCAGAACCACAGATTGCTGCCAGTGCCTTTCCCTCTCCCCCTTTTTTTTCCTTTGGCCACGTCAGCACTTAATTTGGCAACGAAAATGCCATCCACCATCCTCGCACTGCCATGGGGTTGTTTTCCCAATCCAGCCACACACAGCCTTGCACACAAGCCCTCAGCCTGTGGGTCTGTACCCAGACTGGGCAGCCCCTTCTCACTCCAGCTCTCTCGTGAGGTCCCCCATGATACGGCTTGGCATCAGGGTCCACTCTTTTTCCGCTGCAGCTGACCTACTCCCAAGAGCCAATGACCTTGGATTTGTTTGAACCACATTTTTGGCTTCTCCTAAAGGGAAACTTTTTTTTTTTTCCTTGTTGGATTAATCAGGTCTTTTTTTAGAATACCCAGGCTGAAGGGGGAGAGTGTTTGGTTTGGGGGGACTGTTTCCCCACCCGGGTAGGGAAGAGCAGATGCACCAGGAAATAAGTCTAGGATGGGGAGATACTGACCCCTCCCCAGGCGTATTTATTACACTGATGGGTCAGAAACTTTTTTTTTTTTTTTTTTTGTCTTTTTGTCTCTCTGGTTTTCTTTTCCCCAGATGGTAAAGAGTGTTACATATTGACTCATTATCCTTTGTACTCGGAAGGTGAAGAACATTTATTTCTATTTACTCTGGTTTCTTTACTAGGAACCTAAAGTCTGGAGCAGTGGTTTTGATCGGGGTACATTTTTGCCTCCTGGGACACGTGGCAATGTCTGGAGACATTTTTGGTTGTGACCACTGGGCGGGGCGGGGGGGGGGGGACTGCTGGCACGTAGAGGGTAGAGACCAGAGATGCTGCTAAGCAGCCTACCATGCACAGCACCCACTCCCCGCCCCCACCAGAAAACAGAGCATCCATAGTGCCAAGGCTGAGAACGCTGCCATGCCCCGGCCTCACGCTGTCGCGGTGCTTCCCTGTGGTCTGGGAGAAAGACTCTTACTCTGACAGTGTGTCACTTCTCAGACCTGTGCTTGATTCATCTCTTAAGCTCATGACTGATTTTCTCTGTCTTTCAGATCTTTGCTGAAATATTTTTTTTCTTTTTTTTTACTGATCACAAAATCAGCCTGTGCTCGCTTTAGACAGTTGGAAACTGCAGAACAATGCAGAGAACCAGGAAAAAGGCTGTCCGTCCCCTGGCCCACCCGCCGGAGGGGCTCGCCTCGGCCTCCCTCCTGAGAGGACCAGCATCCCGCTGCGCTCCCAGCTATCAGTCCTGCTTGCTTTTCTGACCAGTGGGTCGTAAGCACCTCCCCCCCATTACCAGGATCTGTCATAAACACCGAACAGCTGCTCAGAGTCCTTCATCCACACAGCACATTCCTTTAGGCTGTCCTCAGTGGCCGTATTTCTTCCACTTGAGCATGGAGAACTTTCTGGGCCGATGCGGGTGGATCGGGCTGGGTGATGCAGCCAGTCAATTCCGTTTTTGGTCAAAAACGAAGCGTTGACTGTAAAGCGGTGACTTGGATTCTTCCCTCGAGGGAGGCTGGCCTGCTGGCCCATGCCCAAGCAGAGTTCCAGAATCTTCATGAGAATAAACAGCGAGCTCTGAGGTGCTGGCTTTGAGGGCCAGTGACTGGCTAGACATGGAGACCCGGGAGTGGTACTTACTAGGTTCAAGAGCAGGGACAGTGCCAGGCTTCTCAGCATGACAGCCTCACACCTGGTACCTGGAAGCACTCAAGAAACATTTATTAGATGACAAGTTTTGGGCCTTTGCTTTAAAAAAAAAAAACAACAACAACAACTGTTGTCTACCATCCCTCAGCCCCTGCCCCCTTCAATTCCCCTTCCTCTGCTTTAGTTTTCTTTGTAGCTCTGAACATTGCCTGACAGCTATTCTGGATCTATTCTTTTGTGTGTTCTCTCTCTCTCTTTCTCTCCCTTGAAGTTTAAGCTCCATGAGGGCTTTTTGGTTACCTCTGTATTCCCATGACCGGAGAAGAGTGCCTGGCACATAGTAGATGCTCAGTATAATGTGTGATAATAAACAAACGAGTACATTATGCTTTGATTATTTAAGACATGTCCTATGTAAGCTTTGAACATTAACACAGCTGTCTAAATACTCAGGTTGGAAGAAAGTATGCACTGATAATACCATTTCTCCAGGGCTGGTTTAGAAACCGGCTTTGTGGGCTTATGATGGCATCATGGTGGCCCATGGTGTGCCCGTTGTAGCACTGGAAGGTCAGCTCTGCTTGTTCACTTGGCCATTCATTGGTTAGTCTGTCCATGTGCATATCAGGTTTATACAGAGTGCCTGCTGTGTGCCATGGGGAACCTGATACTTGAGCCACTGTGTGAAAGGGTTCCCCTTGGATTGTACAGTGAACGTCCTGTGCAACCACACATGGCCATCTGATGTGCCTGGGGCTGAGAATAAAGTAGTGGGTAAGACCTACTTTGTTCTCAAGAGCTCACAGCCTTGAGGGCGTCTCCCTTCTATTGGGGGAGACATATGCCAAATAATCAAGGGTGCAGTGGTGCTAAACACAGTGATGGAAGTGAGCCTCGGGGGCTGTGAAAACCCTGAGAAGGCATCCTCATCCCAGCCTGGGAGGGCCCAAGATGAAATCTGAGCCAAGCCACTTTCTCTTCTCCTTCTCTTGGCCCCATGTGTGTCTGGCTCAGAAGGCAGCGTACAGCCCAGGCCCCTCTCATAAGCAGCATCTGTCATCAAAGATCTGAAGGCTGCGGGCCAGAGCCAAGGCCTGTGCTGTCTCCCAGCCGCCACACCTGCCCTGCCCAACTATAGCACTTGACTTTTTTCCTTCTGCTGCCGTGAAACCAGGTGTAGAGTCTGAGGGTTGGCCTGCATTTTTCTAGACCTTCTTATGTCTAAACACATTTATCATCTTTAGTGAAAGAGCTGGCCCCGTGCAGTGTGCTTGTTGGGATCATCCCAGCACGTGTGAGATGGAATTACTGAGGGTGGCAGAGGCCTTGGCCATCTCTGCTCCTCAGCCTTAGGAGAGGACCTCCATCCATCCCCTCTGGGCATTTAAATGGCGGTTCCAGGAGGGAGTGTTGGCTTGGTTCTTAATACTTTCCTGGATCTCGTGAATTTTCAGGTGGCAAAGTGGTGGCCGAGGCAGGGGAAGGTCAGTGACCCAGAGGTTACAAGTAGCTGTGCTTGCAGGAGGAGGATGTGGGCAGACCGGGCCTGTTGCTGCATGCTCAGAAAGAGGCCCTTGACCATCTGTATTTCTCTTCCATTCAACCAGCATTTCTGGGACCCTCGGGATGCTTGCAAGTCACTATCTCTGCCCCACGGAAGCCAGCTGGCTCTACAGACCTCCTGCCCCTGTGCCAGGAGCCTGTCTGTGGCCTCAGCCAAGCATATCTTGCTTTCTGAGCTTCCTGGTGGCCAATTTATCTGCCATGTCCCATCCAAGTGACGGGTTTTCCTAAATGCCTGTGGTCTTGGCGTCCAGCTCTAGAAACCACAACTTCCCCCTTTCCTCTCTCCTGCCAGGGTTGACAAGTGTCAGCAGTCCAGGGAAAGAGGGGAAGCAGATGGAGAATGGCATGCTGGTGACGGATGTCGCAGGAAAACAGCTGCAGAGGTATGAGCAGGGAGGGACACCTGTTGGTGTGGACTCTGCAGGCCCCTGCTTCTGCCCCCTGCCTGCGGGGAGAGAAGAGGAACAAGGGTGCCGGCAGCTTGTGTGACCTACTGCAGAATGCCTGAGTTCCCCAGGGTCATGGAAGATGGAGGCTTTCTGCCTCCTTCCCCAAATTGCTATGGGGCCTCACGTTTCAGGGGCCCGAAGGAGGGCAGGGGGCCGCACTGCTCTTCTCGGGGGCACGACTCACACAGGCCTCAGGAGGTAACTGTCTGCCTGCACTTGGGACGCTCAAGGTCCCTGCAAGACGGGGGTTGCAAGAGGTGGGTCTCTGCTCAAGTCATTGAAAGGGGCCTGCAGTGTTCAGGCCTTTAGGGCCAGCATTTGAACCAAAATAGTCACAGTAGTAGTGACCATGACGCTGTACGCACCCTTCGGAGCCAGGCATGGTGCCAAGCCCTGTGCAGTCTCTTGAACCTGCAGGTGGTTACTCCTGTCTACCTACTTGATAGGTGAGCAAGTGGAGTGCTCTCCCCAAGTCATGCAGCCAGACAGAAACTGAGCTTGGACTTGAACCCAGGCCCTGCCTCTGAGCCAGCGCTCTGAAGTTCTGTGCTTTTGCTGCTGTAAAAGAGGTTGCTCTCAGCTAGATTATTAAGGATTTAGTGGGCAGCTTTCTGTGGACTTTGTGGATTACCCTCTCTGTGCCTCAGTTTCCTTACCTGTCAGATAGGGTCTGTGGTGTGCCTATCACAGAGGGCTGTTGGGGGCGGGGGGTGGGCAGACTTCATGCATAGTGCATGTGACACACTTAGCACAGTACTTTCCTCCCTCAGCACCCAGTAAAGAGCACTCACATTATTGCATGAGCTGGGGCTGCCTGCATTTACTTCCCTGGCATCAGGAGGTTTCACAGAAATGAGGCTGGGGACGAACCCAGATGAAACTGGCGTGAGCAGCTCTGCCCTTTAGAACACTGCCCAAGGTACTCTTCCTAGAATTTGATTTTTTTTTTTAAGATTTTATTAGAGAGAGAGTGCTAGTGGGGCAGAGGGAGAGAGTTTGGAGGGGCAGAGGGAGAGAATCTCAAGCAAACCTTGCACTTAGCGTGGAGCCCGATGTGGGGCTCGATCTCAGTATCCTGAGATCATGACCTCAGCTGAAACCAAGGATCAGGCATCCCGACTCCGATTTCCATCGTATGGAATAGGTGGAAATATTTCCCCCTCTGTTGGTGCACCTGTCAAGGTGGTGAGCTGGGTGTATGTGTGTGAATCATGTAGAATAGGGTCTCGCCCAGGGCGTGCAGGAGCACTGCCAGGATTCAGGCAGGCGGCCAGTGTGATCAGTCATGGTTGCTGCCCTCTGAGAATTTGCTAGGACAACCGAGACAAGACAGCACCTCCAGGTGGTCCTGGGACCTAAGGGCAGGTGACGGTGGGAGGCTGGCTGGGGAGAGCTGTGGGTGGACTGAGCACAAGCACAGGGAGCACTGGGCATATCTGTCGCTATGTAACAGATGACTTTGAAGTCCGTGGCTTGGGAAGCCTGGGCACGGCTCCGCTGGCTTCTCCACTCTGGGCCTCGCACAAGCCGCAGCAGGTGTCTGCCAGGCTGGGGTCTCATCTGAAAGCAGGGCTGGGGAGGGATCCGCTTCGAGGCTTCCATGGCTGTTGGCAGGATTCCATTCCTTGGGGCCTGTATTCCCGTCCTCACTTCCTAACTGGAGCCCCCGGTTCCCAGCATCCTGGGCCTCCAGCCTGCGAGCTTGCTCCATCGACACATGCAAACCAGGAAGGCGAAAGGGAGCATTAGCAAGCAGGATGGAAGTCACACCCCGTCCCTTTGCCCTTGTGGGTCTGAGCCGTGGCCGAGAGAGGGTGTTCCTGCACGTGTGCCCACACATGTGCACACAGCACACACCCATCCATCCGTGTCATTCGTCAGGGTTACAAATCCCCAGGTGAATGGACTGGCTCGAGGAGGTTTCCAAAGAGAGCTTGGGGCCACGTGATCTGTGATAATGTGCCTTGATCTGTATAAAGCTGATGACCCCCGTGTGCCTTGGTTTCCCCAGACAGCTCAGCAACTCCTCCTCCTACAGTGGGGACATTAGCCGCCACCACACCAGCACCGTTGAGCTGCAGAAAGCCGGGGCCAAGAAAGAAGACTCGTGGAAGCTGGTGGAGGCAGACAAGGCGCAAACAGGGCAGGTGAGGGCCGGCTGCCCCGATGAGGGCTGTGGCCCGAGTCACTGCACACCAGGTCCTTGTAGAACGCTTCGTTGATGTTGCATCTTCTCTCCACGAGCCTGTGCAAGTGCTATTTTCCAGTGCCGGAAACAGGCGGCATAGCCTAGGTGACTTGCCCAAGGTCACAGTCAAGGGGCAGCAGAGCTAGAATGGGAACCCTGGTGGTCTGACTCCAGGGATGGCGTTTGGAGCCTCTGCCGTACTGACCGCCACCCCCTCTGAGCAGCTGGGGGCTTCTGTTGGCTCTGGGTGACCCGGGTGCTTTATATCACGCCTTCCCACGATGCGGGAAGTTGTAGATCAGATGAAGTTCTCTGTGAGATAACACCTCTGTCACTTCACCTCGTGTGACTGTGTGTGTGCATGCACGCGCGTGCACACACGTACATGTGTGTGGTGGGATTCATTTGCTTCCGTTTCTCTGGCAGCCCTAACGATTCCAATGTGAGAAAGTCTGAGTTCAGCGCCTGTTTATCTTTCTTGCATGTCTCAGTCCATTGGGGCTGCTCTAACAGAAGTCCATGGGCCGGGTGACTCAGAAGCAACCCGCTTTTATTGCCCACACTTCCTGGAGGCTGGCCAGCACGTGTGGCGCCCTGCGAAGGCTCGCTCCGAGGGAGGCTCAGGGACCGCTGTCTGCTGCCCATGTCCTCAGTGTTGGGAAGGGGTGGGGGAGCTCTCCGGAGCCCCTTTGTTAAAGGCACTAATCCCACCGTGAGGGCTCCATCCTCACAATCTGACCGCCTCCCACTGGCCCCTCCTCTGCGTACATCACACCAGAGGTTAGAGCCCCAACACGCAAACTTGGAGGGGCACGGTATTCAAGTCCATAGTGCTAAGAAATTGCCAGCTTCTCTTGGTCACCGGGAGATTTGGTTTCAAGCTCTTGTTTTGTTGTATGTGTTTTACAGTCCTCTATTTTGGGCACGTGTCAGTAATTTTCCATTTATGGTAATGATCCCAAGTTTATTTTTAAAAATGCATGCGGTATGTTTTAAAAAAAAATAGGGAGTAGAATTTTTAAAAGAAGAATAAGTACACACAGAAACAAGCCACCCCTGAGAGGTGGCACAGGAACACGAGAGGTCAGGATGCTTCTCTTGGATCTGCCTGGATATATGTGGAATCCTGCAAGTCGCCAGCCCTGCTCTGTAATTATGCGTTGATCTGGTTGCTGAAAGCCTGTCTTGCCACTTGACTGGGAGCTCCATAAGGGTAGAGACCATGACTTTATCTCTTGCTGACTTTGTCAAGTAACTAAGGGGAATGTGCCAGGAGTATGAGCGTAGGCGGGGGTTGGGGGGGGGGGCAAGATGGCCCAGCTGCTGCTGGAGTGCCTGCCCCCGGGGGTGCAGTGGTGGGAGCACCTGCAGAAGCCTTCTCTCCCCTGCTCTGCAGGTCAAGCTCTCCGTGTACTGGGACTACATGAAGGCGATCGGACTTTTCATCTCCTTTCTGAGTATCTTCCTTTTCCTGTGTAACCACGTTGCTTCTCTGGCCTCTAACTACTGGCTCAGCCTCTGGACCGATGACCCCATCGTCAACGGGACCCAGGAGCACACTAAAGTCCGGCTGAGCGTCTACGGAGCCCTGGGCATTTCGCAAGGTGGGGGCCCCTCCCCTGCCCGATTTGGGCACTTGGAAAGTTTCTCCCATGTCTTATTATGGGGATTAGTCTCCCTGTTTGTGCGTGTTTTCTGGACCCCCCAAACTAAGCCAAACTCACATGAACAGTACCTGTCCCTTAGTAGACACTCAGATACTTACAGAGTGAATATTTCTTGAATGCTTTGTTTCACGGGCACCTAGGAGATGGAGGGAAGCTCTCGACGTGCCCGTTTCACAGATGAGCAAAATTGAGAACGGCAGCCCCCCCACCCCGCCGCCCCGCCCCGGAGCATTGGCAAGCAAGGAAGGGCCCTTGCTCCTTATTGCTCTGCGAGGGTGATGGGGCTTCTGTAGACTCTAATTTGTGGGCTTCTCCGTGCTGTCTAAGGGTGGGAATTGGGTCACGCTGGTGGTTCTCGGTACAGACTATGCTCTCCCGTGGGGACATCTAGCCACGTCTGGGGGTCCTTAGAGCCATCACAGCTTTGATTGGGGATGGTGTTCCTGGCATGCAGAGGCCAGGGATGTCGCCAGGCGGCCCGCAGTGCACAGCACAGCCCCCATAACAGAGGATGATCTGGCCTCAAATGTCAGCAGTGACGAAGTTGAGAAACCCTGTTTACCCTTCCTGTGGGCCCATGAAGGTCCCCAGACACAGCAGCGTTAATAGTGAGAGCTGCTGTGAGCCCTTCCTCAGTGTCTGCTTATGTTCTGAACACTTCCATGGGTTTTTGCAGACCAAGGGCAAAGGCTGAGAGGTAGCAGCTACTGGTTCCCCCATTTTAGAAATACATCACAGAAAGTTCTGTTGCATGGCACTGGTCTGGAGGAGTGTGGGACACGGAATATGAGCATGACCTTGGAGCAGCTGCCTGGATCAGAACCGCAGCTCTGCTGCTGGTTGGCTGACTCTGTCAAGGACACAGGAGTTCACCTATCTGACCTTGAGTGTCCTCCATAAAATGGGTGCTAAGAGGCTTTACATAGAGTCAGTGTGAGAAGTAGATTCATGCAAAACTCCTGCGTAGTGTATAATCTATAGTGAGTCCTCAGTAAACAGTAGCCACTACTGTCCCCCTCCTCGTCGTCATTGTCATTCTTAGAAGCTGAGAGTCCGGGTCTCTTGCATCCGTGCAGCCACTCCTCCCCCCCCCCCGCCCCCGCTCGGCCCGTGTCCCATCGCGGTATTTACCGTGAGAGTATTTGTAGGTGTCTCGGTGTTCGGCTACTCCATAGTGGTGTCCATCGGGGGTGTCTTCGCTTCCCGCCACCTGCACCTAGACCTGCTACACAATGTCCTCCGGTCACCCATGAGCTTCTTCGAGCGCACCCCCAGCGGGAACCTGGTGAACCGCTTCTCCAAGGAGCTGGACACGGTGGACTCGATGATCCCGCAGGTCATCAAGATGTTCATGGGCTCCCTGTTCAGCGTCATCGGCGCCTGCATCATCATCCTGCTGGCCACACCCATCGCCACCATCATCATCCCGCCGCTGGGCCTCATCTACTTCTTCGTCCAGGTGAGAGGTGGGGTCTCAGGGAGCAGGAGGGGCTCTGCTGTGTATGCTACTTCTGAGTGAGCTAAGGGCTCACTTCACCTGACCCCACCAGGGAGTTGTTGGGGATTTCCTGGAGGAGGGTTGAATTTGTTTTTGTCAGCTTTAAATACCTATCAGCGGGGGTATATATATTTATTATAATTTATAATAATAATAGCTTATAGCAATAGTACTATTAAAATTGATTAAAATTAAGAGTGTTATGAAATTCTTTAGGTCATAAGCCCCCTGCAGAAAGTGGAGATGTGAACAACAGCACCTTAAACAGGATAGACATCTGTCTTTCTCTCTCCCAGTAGAAATGTAGCAGTGAGCCGTTCAGGGCTGGTACAGCACTTCCACAAGTCTCTTACTGTCCTGGACTGTTGATATCACGGTTTTTGTTGTTGTTGTTCTCCCATTCTCACATAAGCCTTCATTTTTTTTTTTTTTTAAGATTTTATTTATTTATTTGACAGAGGTCACAAGCAGGCAGAGAGGCAGGCAGAGAGAGAGGAGGAAGCAGGCTCCCCGTGGAGCAGAGAGCCCAATGTGGGGCTCGATCCCAGGACCCTGGGATCATGACCTGAGCCGAAAGCAGAGGCTTTAACCCACTGAGCCACCCAGGTGCCCCAGCCTTCATTTTTTTTTTTAAAGATTTTATTTATTTATTTGACAGGCAGAGATCACAAGTAGGCAGAGAGGCAGGGAGAGAGAGGAGGAAGCAGGCTCCCCGCGGTGCAGAGAGCCCGATGCGGGGCTCGATCCCAGGACCCTGGGATCATGACCTGAGCCGAAAGCAGAGGCTTTAACCCACTGAGCCACCCAGGTGCCCCAAGCCTTCATTAAGTTGATCTTCTGACCCAAGGCAGCTGCTGAAGCTCCAGCCATCAATCTGTAGTTCAGAAAACAAGACCAAGGAAAGGGAACAGAGCAAGGGAGCATGTGACTGCTGAGTCCTTGTGGCCCCTTAGGTTACTGCAGCATAAACGGTGCTTGCAGCTGTAGGTGAGCGTGTCGAGGGCCTGGTGGCGGAGAGTGCAAACTCACGTCTCTCTGTTGTGTTGGTGACCACAATGCTGCACTGCCCCTTTTTGCCCTGAAAAGCTTAGCAGCAGCACAGTTGCCAGGGGGTCCGTGGTTTAGATGGGAGCCTAATGACTGCAGCCCGGCGGAGCGAGAACCAAGAAGCGCTCCGTATTCAGGCTGCACTGTCGCTACTCGTGCCGGGTCCGGAGGCCTTGGTCCAGCCCTCCTTGTCCCCACGCTCCACCACATTGTGGCCCAGTGGTTGGGGAGCAGAAACGCAGGTGGAACCACAGCAAGCAAGTCTGGTTCTCGCGCCCTCGTCGTGTTCTCTTTAAATTGGTGCCAGCTTTTTAAAAAACTTCGTCCTGCTGCATTTGCCAAAAATATGACCCGTGTTCATACCCTCGCCGTGCATTTCCCTGAGGGACCCAGTTCAGAAGAACCAAACGGGCCACATGCTGCATACATAGCAGCTCACACAGCTGCTAGCAGCAGGACCTTGAGCCCCTGTGAGGCCATTCGGTGACAGGATCTGCTCTCCGTTAGCAGGACGATGAGGGAGATGCTGTTGGTATAACGTTGGTATTATTTTTAAACAACAAGGACAGTTCAGCAAAGTATCCTGTTGTATATGCTCTGTCATTACAACTGAGCAGGCAGAGAGCACGTGTGACGGCTGGAAAGGGAAACAGCAAAAGGAAAATACCGTGTCACGAAGGGCTGGGATTATGAAAGAATTTTTTTATTGTTTTTACTTTTTTAAAGATTCATGTATCTCTTTGAGAGAGTGTGCGAGTGGCAGGGAGGGGCAGATACAGAGGGAGTGAGTGAGTCTGAAGCAAACTCCATATTGAGCGTGGAGCCTGACGTGGGGCTCAGTCATGTAACCCCGAGATCATGACCTGAGCCAAAACCAAGAGTTGGGTACTTAACCACCTGAGCCACCCAGGTGCCCCGAGTGGGGTTTTCTTTAATGGCTTTTAACTAAATATACCCTTACCCTACAATCCAGCAGTCCTCTCTTGTTAGTGTATATGCAAAAGAAATGAGAGTGCATCCAGAAAAAAAAAAGGGGGGGTGCTAGAATATTTTTAGCATCTTGGTTCATGATAGCCCCAAATGAGAAACAACTTGGGGTTTTTGACCCAGAAGTCACAAGAACTTTCTGAGATGCTAGAGATGTTGTAGATTTTGGTCAGGTAGCGGGTGTGCAGGTGTAAATAAATACAAAATTCACCAAGCCGTGGAGATTTGGGTGCATTTTCTACTGTAATGTAAATGTATGTTGTATCTTGAGGAAAAAGTGGGTTTTAGATGTACATACGTTCTCTCTTTCATCAGAAAAGATATAAAGGTTTTACACTGAGATTGGAATAAATTTCAGAGTAATGGATGTAATACAATTTTTTAAAAAAATTTTATCTATTTATTTTAGAGAGAGAGAGACTGGGAGGGAGGGGCTGCGGGAGAGGGAGAGAGAGTCCCAACCGGACTCTGCCTTGAGCACAGAGCCCGATGTAGCGTTCGGTCCCATGACCCCAAGATCATGACCTGAGTCGAAACCAAGAGTTGCATACTTAACTGGTTGCACCACCCAGGCACCCTGGTAATTTAATTTTTATTTAATCTGTATCATTCCCTCCCTGATGTTTAAATGGGTATCCATTCCTGTTTTAATTCAGAAGCAAGTCATTTTTATATAAAGGTGATGCAAGAGGTAGGACAATGTGGAATTGTGTTGGGGCTTCCTTGTTGCCTGAAGGAGACATTTCTGGTTTGTGAGGCATTTTGGCGTCCGTGAAAACCTCCCGGCCACAGGTCTGATAGCTTAGCTCCCAGCGCGCTGCGTGGCTCAGGCACGGCCGTGTCGAGCTTTTCTCCTACCCACGAGCACCGGGCCCTTGGTCTCTGAAAGAGTGAGGTGAGTCTGGGGCGTGAATTACATCTCCTGGGGAAGCTAACAGTTGCTCTTTAAAAAAAAAAACAAAACCAAAACTGAGTTTAAACACAAATACACCTCAGGTTAGCTTTCTATTGTAAAAATTCTGAGCACAGGAGAAGTGGAGTAAGTTGAACAGGGAAGAGTCCTGGGAATGATTTCCATCCGGGATGTTTAGAAAGAAAACCAGAGGGAGGAAGCGTCACGGCTGACAGTCACAGGGCAGATCCCGCAGGGCCAAGGCGTCCGGAGTTGGTTCATGGCGGTGAGCTGTCACCTGACCAGTCCTCAGGGACTGGCAAAGCCACTGTCCTGGGACCGCCCGGGCTGGCGTGGGCCTGGGTTAGCCGACAGAGTTGCCGGGGCCCCGAAGGCCACCCAGGTATGGGTGCCAGTTACCGAGTGCGCTATCATCAGGAAGGAAGCGGCTGACCTCAGAGCCCCCACACAGGGTTCCTGCTCTCTGTGGAAGGTCTCTGCCCCAGAGCGGCCCCCGGAGGCAGAGAGGCCGTGTCCCTGGCCACCCTGTGTTTCTGGGTCTTGCTCAGCTGTCTGGCTCTGCCACTTGTGGGGTGGCTGCATTTACGTGAGATCCTGAGCACCTCTGGAACGGGGACCCCGGTCTGTGTGTACCGACAGACAGACCAAGGCCACAAGAACTCAGTGTCCTCGAATGACCAGGCCGTGCTCTGTGCATGGCTCCTCGAAGCTTCCAGAGGGCGAGTTGCTTCTGTTCCGTCTGCCTTGGTTAGGGCAGGAGCAGAGCCGATGGGCGTCTGCCCACGGGGTCAGGTGGAGGCCTGGATGTCCTCCAGACCCGTACCCAAAGCCATGCCGCTGGGGCCATCCAGCCCCCGAGATGAGTGTCATCAGGCAGGCTGCCGCGCCTCACAGCCGGGCTCTCTGAGGCCAGACCCCAGCTCGGCCACTGGTAGCCGCGTGACCTGAGGGGAGAGCGCAGCGAGCTTCCTTCTGGTTTACTGAGCGTCAGCAGGAATGAGCGCCTGCTGGATTTCTGGTCCGAGTCCCATGACCCGATGTCTGGAACTACTTGGAACTGTGCTGGCTGGCTGGCTCTGTCGCTGAAGCATCTGCCTTCGGCTCAGGTCACGATCTCAGGGTCCTGGGATCAAGTCCGCGGCGGACTCCCTGCTCAGCGGGAAGCCTGCTTCTCCCTCTCCCTCTGCCCCAGCATTGTGGGCTCACTCTCTCACAAATAAATAAAATCTTTGAAAAAAAAATTAAAAACAAGTGTGCTATGAGGGTGGGCTCTGCGTGAGCGTTAGCTGCTCTCACTGTCACCCCTGTGCATGCGGCGAGCACCCCGCCTCCCACATGTCACCTCCTGGAGGTATCATGCAGGTCCAGGCTTTCTCCAGCGCAGCTCCAGGGACCCGGCAGCATGAGAGGGGCTTTGCCTACTGCCCGGTCTGTTCTCTTCCCACAGAGGTTCTACGTGGCCTCGTCGCGGCAGCTGAAGCGCCTGGAGTCGGTGAGCCGCTCCCCGGTGTACTCCCACTTCAACGAGACCCTGCTGGGCGTCAGCGTCATCCGTGCCTTCGAGGAGCAGGAGCGCTTCATCCGCCAGAGCGACCTGAAGGTGGACGAGAACCAGAAGGCCTATTACCCCAGCATCGTGGCCAACAGGTGGGCGCACGAGGCCCCGCGGGGGCAGGTGGAGGACCGAGAACTCCGCCCTCGCTCCTGGAGGACGAGGGTGTGAAGCCAGGCTCGGGCCCTCGCGACTGGGTGGGGAGACAGGACGCAGTGACCCCTGAGAGCGGACGGGAGCGCTGCAGCTCCAAGCGTTGAGCGAGGGCCGGGACCACATTGTCCTGGAGTCAGGAAACTGCCAGAACTACCCGTTCGCTGTTGTCCTGATGATGTAAGATCGCCCGGGAAGGGCAGACTCGGCCAGTATTTTTGTGTCCTGATTCTCGGCCGACAGGGGATCACCCACCACCGCACCCCTGTGCGATGAGCATGGGAAGCCATTCCCCAGTCTTGGGTTGGCCCCCCTGAAATCACCGTGCCCCGAAGATCATGAGTGGATGGATAACATCAATGGGAAAGACGGGACAGACGTTTGACTAAACTCCTTGACTAAACTCCTTGTTGACTAAATTCAGAAAAGCGTCTGATCCCTAAAAAGGTATCCTCCTCACTGATGTCCTCATACATGTTTTGAGACGTGGTATAAAAGATCCTGGGAGGGGGTGACAACATCCTGGGAGCTTGCCATCCTAACCAGCCATCAGCCCCGTCATACCCAGTGTCACCCTGTAACGTAAGACTAGGAGACCATGAGTTGTTGGAGACCCTGCCTTCCCTGCAGAATTCTTAGAGCGTGGGTCACCTCTGGCTCCGTCTTTGGGAGAATCTACACACCTGGGAAGATCAGTCATGTGAATCCGAAGGGCTGTATGTGACAAAAAGAGCAACACCCCCATCTCTCCCTAAGGTGCTTCACGCCTTGAAATATTAATATTCCTAACATCCTGTGATATCTTACAGAAGTTAGCTTTAAACCAGTAATATATCTGTTTATCCTTCCAAAGGTGAAGTAATCCATTTTAACATGTCTAGAAGGGGGTTGAGGTGGCTCTGGGAACATGAGAGCAACATTGAAAATAGTAGCTTCTCTCTCCCTTCCTCCTTTTCTACCAAGAGAAGGTTATTTTCGAGTAATCTCTACACGCACTGTGGGGCTCGGACCCCCGACCCCGAGATCAAGAGTCACACACTCCATGGATCTCACTCCGTGAGATCACCGGCTGGGCACCCCCAAGGGAAGGTTATTTTAAATCAGTGGTGCCTCTTACAATTGATGACTTCTTAGGAATTTAGGAATTTTCCCAGACATCATTTTAAAGATGGGTGTATGTGGGTATATTTTAAAGCCTCCAGTGAGAAAAAGTTGGTTCTCACCAAGGCAAGCTTCACTTTTCTGGGAAGTCGGCTTCTAGAGAACTCTCTTTTGATCCCTGGGGTTGTCAGACTAATGAGGAAGTAGCAAGGCCGTGTCCCTTTGGCTCTCCTTCCCCTGTGAGCTTTTCTCAAGAACTCTCGGGGAATTACTGCAGTTAGCAGAGTGACCCCTACCCTGTCCGCGTGAACCGGAAACCGGAAACTCTGGAAAGCTGACCCCAGGTCTGTGTGTGTCTGCGGGCAGGTGGCTGGCCGTGCGGCTGGAGTGTGTAGGCAACTGTATCGTCCTCTTCGCTGCCCTGTTCGCTGTGATCTCCAGGCGCAGTCTCAGCGCCGGCCTGGTGGGCCTGTCTGTGTCGTACTCGTTGCAGGTAAGGGGGGCGGGGGTGGCTCTCGGCCAGATTTTCGGATTTTCTTCTTGGGGGAGTCAGTCGTCGGATTCGTGGGCCTTTGCTTTGAATCCGGGCAGGAGCTGGGGGAGCCGCTGGAGGCCGAGCGCCGTTTGAGAAGCCTAGTGACCCAGTGGTGCTGGGGTGGAAGGGAGACAGGTGGCCAGGATTCCCCTGAGTCAAGGAAAGCCCGTGATGGCCTGCCAGGGTGTCTCCAGCTCAGGAAGAATGCTGTTCTGGCTGTGACTCGCCGTCCCATCACGGCTTTTGCTTGGGCATCCAAATTTGGATACATGGTATTTTCCTTTTACCATCTAGTTCGAAATATTTTCTGATGACCTCTCTGATGACTTGTATGGCCCAGGGGTTATTTTGAAACGTGTTTCCTTACGAGGCACAGTGTAGCCCGTCTGGGTGATAGCACTACGTGAGGTTCATCTTTTCTGGACCTATTTTACCTAGGGCATTTTGTAATTCGTAATTGCTTCCCAAAGATCATGCAACTCGTGCTCACTCTAGAAGCTCACCCACAGGTCACCACGTACTTGAACTGGCTGGTCCGCATGTCGTCCGAGATGGAGGCCAACATCGTGGCGGTGGAGAGGCTGAAGGAGTATTCAGAGACAGAGAAGGAGGTAAAGGCAGCAGCCGGCCTGGCCTCTCCTGACCTCTTTGGTGTGACTTAACCCGGGCCATCCGCAGAGCCATAGCCGGCGTGCCTTCAACAGGCAGCCTCTGTTCCACAAGAATCGTCTTCTGTTACCTGTCACATATTTGTGTGCGGGGCTGATGTTAGGGGGAATGAGACACTTGTTTCCTCTTTGAAGTTTAAGAACTGAGTACCCGTGGGGTGATTCAGAGCGTGGAAAGTCACTCACCAAGGGTCAGTACATGCATATTGTAAAAATGATGACGGTGGGAAGGAATTGACCCAAGTTTGGGGAACCCTGCACTTACTCGACCAAGATCTGCATTTTATAGATGGAGCAAAGCGTGGCCTAGGGAGGAAAAGTGGCTGACCCGAGGTCACACGTGGTCAGAACGGCTGGGAGTAGGACCCCAGTGTCCAGACTTCAGTGCCGCATTGTCCTCCGAAACTGCCTTTTTCTGCCTGCGATGGTAGTGATCATAACGATAGTGAGAGCCATGCCTAGAGAGACACCTGTGCCCCTGCCACCACCCGTAAGGTCAGCGACCGTATTGTGCCCTCAGAGGGGCCTCAGGCCCTGAAGCACACATCTGACCTGGAATAATTCATACAGCCTTTCTGTAGCCTCCTAATTCCCATTCTGTCGTGACCCCATTTTACAGATGAGGAAACCGAGACACAAGTTTTTTGCCCGAGATTAAATGGTTGGTAAATGGCCGACCCAGAACTTGCGTCTGTGCCGTTGGCACACTGCCTCCCAAGAACGTGCCCCTTGGGAATGAGACCATGGCTTTGGGTTAAACTATCTTGAGGGATCTACACAGGTGAGCGATGTCCTGTAGATAACACACTCAGGTGCGCCCAGTCCCCCCCTTCATCAGAGAGCGTCATTCAGGATGGTGTGAACGCGCCCCTTGAGGAAATAAGTATGTATTACACCAGGGGTTTTCCCACTCTACTGATTTTATTTTTTTACGTTTTTAAGATAGAATTCATATGCCATGCAGTGTATCATGTAAAGTATGAGATGAAATTTATTTTTTAAAAAGTACCATGTTTTTATTTCTTTTGATTATTTTTATGTTTTTAGGATAAGAACATATTTGAAAAATATAAAGTAGAGCTCATCCAGGGTCTTACCACTACTAAAAATATTTATTTATTTATTTGTTTATATAGACTGTATTTTCCCAGTTAGAAAGTTCCACCCACTTCCTTCCAGTGCCCTCCATGTTCTTACAGCTTATCCCCTTCCTTTATATACCTAAATTTATAAAAGGGAAATATACTTCTAAAAAAAAAATTTAATATAGCAAGTTTATGGGGGGAGAAAGAGAGCTTTCATCTTCTCTGTTCCTCATTTTCCCCAAAGCTACCCCTGATCCTGGCCCTGAGTATATCCAATTGTAGCGCTCAGGAAGTTTTGAATTTAGCTAAGAAACTCTTCAGAAATAAGGGCTGTGTGACCCGGGCAAGTTACCTACCCTCTCTGTGTCCATTTCCTCATGTGCAAGGACCCCACTCATGGGACTGTGGTGAGGATTAAATGAGGTCACGTGACAGTAATCTTTAAAAGCATTGGCCATTGCTTTGTCCTCCAAATATAGGAGGCACCCAGAGTAAAACCTCTACCCTTGTGCCTGTCAGAGAGGACCACTCCTTCATTGATTCAGTCCACAAATATTCACGGAGCCCCTGCTGTGTGCTGTGGCGGGTTGCGGGGGCTGGAGTGTGGCAGCGAACAGTGAACCAACCCGTCCGCATATGGTGGACATTCCAGGGGGCATGGACAACAGAATAAGCAAATAAAAGCACACCTCAAGGGCTTGGAGGTGCCACGTGGTCTGAAGGAGTTCCAAGCAGGGTTCGGGATCGAGGGCCCAGAGCCAGGGCAAGCGTTGCATGGCCCGAGATCAGCACGTGAGGGAGCATGCCCAGAGGGGAGTTTGAGGAGGGTGCAGAGGCCCAGAAGCGGGGCACACAGGTGGTGGGGAGCAGAGTGAGCCGAGGGAGGGAGAGGTCAGAGGGGATGTGTCGCCAGCTCTCTTGTAGCCCTGAGGCTCCTGAGGCAGACCTAAGATTCCTTCCCCAACACCCCATTCCTTACCACCCCCCCAGGCTCCCTGGCGAGTCCCAGAGATGACTCCACCCAGCACCTGGCCTCAGGTGGGCCGAGTGGAATTCCGAGACTATGGCCTGCGCTACCGAGAAAACCTGGACTTGGTTCTCAAGAACATCAATATCACCATCGATGGAGGGGAGAAGGTGGGTGCCCCTTGTCCCCCTGACCGTTCACAGCAGGGCGTCGCTTGCAACCAGGCACATCATTTCCCCGGTTTCTCACAGTCCCAACTCCATGGGGCTGGAGTGGCCTTTTCTGGCAAGGGATTTTTGGAAGCAGAAGCTGCTAGAGTGTCCCAGCTGCATTACATACTGTCAGCAGAGAGCCGGATGAGGCCTGCAGGTAAGTTTTGGAAAAATCTGAATACGTTGCAAATACTGAAGAATCTGGTATGTCTTAGATAAAGATCCATTTCCTGTCTTTTTTTTTTTTTTTTTTTTTGAGTGAGTGAGCATGTGCGGTGCTGGTGGGAGGAAGGGCAGAGGGAGAGTTTTAAGCGGGTTGCAGGGCTCGGTCACATGACCCTGAGATCATGACCTGAGCCGAAAACAAGAATTGGATACCTAACCAGGTATCCACCCAGGCACCCCTAATTTCCTGCTTTTCTTGAAAGATCAAATATCTAGCAACATGGGGCTTATACTCCCTGCCTGGTTCTTTCTAGACAAGATGAGAACCTCCCAGCACACCCAGCCTCTCCCCATCTCACTTATGTGCCTACTTGGCCCCCATGGGCATTTGAGTTTGCCACCTCTAGAATAGAAGGATGCCATCGTCACTACTAGGGATGGTTTAGTGAACATGTGAAGTTCTGGAATATATCCCTAGTCCCAAGTTGTTCCTGGAAGATGTCCTTGCTCTGAGACCTTTAGACTCTCCTTAGGAATCAGATGAAGGGTCTTCCTGGCTGTCTGCCTGAGGACAGAGTTTCTTTAATCTCTGAACATATGTGTTCTTTTCTTTAAAGATTTTATTTATTTATTTGACAGAGCTCACAAGTAGACAGAGACAGAGGGGGAAGCAGGCTCCCCGCTGAGCAGAGAGCCCGACGCGGGGCTCGATCCCAGGACCCTGCAATCATGACCCGAGCCGAAGGCAGAGGCTTAACCCACTGAGCCACGAAGGCACCTCTAAACATAGGTGTTTGCTAAACTGTTCCTACCCTGAGGCTCAGAATGTTTCACTCTCATGTGAAATCTCTCTAACTTACACCAAGGGACAGACAGAGCGGGTGGTGGTCTCACTGAGGCTCTGCGACTTAACGTTCCATCACGAGACTCCGCTGTGTGACATTTCTGGTAGAGGCTGGAGGGAGCCTGCTTTTCAGGAGCCCAGATGAGGAGGGAGGAGGTGTAATTGGATGTCAGGAATGTTAGTCGTTGGCCACTGAGCAGGGAGACCCATTTCCTGAGGAGAGGATGAATGGAAATTGGGTCCTGTCCATAAGCTCTTGTGGCTCCTGCAGCCGGGAGGGAGGGAGGAGGTGTGCAGGGGGGTCGGTCTGAGTCTTTGAGATGCTGGACAGCTCAGGATGGGAAACTCATCATCAAAGGATTGAAAAACAGTAGGGGGGGAAAATACCCGATGATTAACATTACCTAGAGTTGAAAATAATAGGGCTTTCTTGAAAATCCCTTCTGCCAGAGCCCTCTTTGGGAGGTCTGTACTAACTTATCAAAAGAGACAAATATTTTAATTTACAAAATGAGGTGGCATAAAGAAGGAAGCCCTTCTTGACCCTGAAGGGCGGCCCTGGGAAGCTGCCGACCGGGAGAGCTGTGTGGTGGACATCGGGTGGACCAGAGGACTGAACTGCTTTAGGGCAGACCTCTGAAATGTGGGCCCTTCCTGTCCCACAGGTTGGCATCGTGGGGCGGACGGGAGCCGGGAAGTCGTCCCTGACCCTGGGCTTGTTTCGGATCAACGAGTCCGCTGAGGGGGAGATCATTATCGACGACATCAACATTGCCAAGATCGGCCTGCACGACCTGCGCTTCAAGATCACCATCATCCCGCAGGTGGGGTCTGGGTGCAGCGGGGGAGTGGGGGGGCGGGGAGAGTGACGTACGCATGGACTGGGGCAAACGTCAGTGTGTTCCTACTTTATTATTTTCATTGTTCTCATTGAACCAATACTGTTTCTTCACCACGGAGTCTCCCCTTAGCGTCTAAATCACAGTGGGAATGAACCAGGCGAGAAATAAGAATTTTCCACACTGATTTCTGTACGTGTGATTCTCTCACGTGTTGCCTTGTCGTGGTGTTTTCCCTAAAATTTCTTCTGAGATTCTCCTTCGGAGGCAGGGAACGGGGAGGAATCCACAGTATACTTCATGATCAGGAATTGTCTACGCTGCTTCTCCCAGTCAGAAGGTTCCATGTATTAGCGGCTCTGGGAAGTTTTGCCAAAAGAAATTTATTTTATTTCACTTAACCCAGGATTTTCCAAACCTCCCCCCCCATTACTAACATCGCCAGAAATAGTGATTCCGAGGAACCCTGGAGCCCCGTCTTGAGCGATTCTGGCCAGCGCTGTTCACGTTGCACCTGTTTGCACCGGGTGCCGGCATCGTGACGTGAGCCTCACCTGCCGTCTGCTGTCTTCTCCCCGGACAGGACCCTATTTTGTTCTCGGGTTCCCTCCGCATGAACCTGGACCCGTTCACCCAGTACTCGGATGAGGAAGTGTGGACGTCCCTGGAGCTGGCTCACCTGAAGGACTTCGTGTCCGCCCTTCCCGACAAGCTGAACCACGAGTGTGCGGAAGGCGGGGAGAACCTGAGGTAAGAAGCAGGGGTGTGAGGCCCTGACTGGGTCTCCTCAGCTCTGCCTCCATCGAGGTGTTGGAAGATTCTGTCCTTTTGCATCTGTATCAGGCCTGGGTTTGAGCCACGGAGGAGCCGTTTTCTCTTCCCTCCTTGTCGCTTCAATTTCAGCATCTGTAAAGTGGGCTTCAGTCCGGGCTCATGGTATCGTGGGGTACAAAACCAGGATGGCCAGTGTGGTTCCTTTCATGCCGCGTTTAGTCGATGGAGTGTGACTGTTAGTTGTTCACCTATTGAAAAGCTTCTCTCTTGGTCAATAAATTTCTGAGCTCTCCGAGTCTCCACCCGCTGCCCTGGGCCTTCTCCCAGGATCCTCAGGACGCCCCCCATGACCCAGCAACTGAAGTATCACTGCCTGGTGGCGCAGGGAGCCCACGTCCTGCTCCAGCGTCCCCCGTGCCTCATCTGTCCCTGTGACAACCACCCACCAGACCTCAGACCTGTTCCACACTTCAGACCCTTGGGGAGGGTCACTGCCGGGCGGCCCTGCGGTTCTCGGCTCACTCACAGGGCTGGGGGTCCACTGGGGCAGATCGGGTCGGCTCCACACGTCCCTCATCCTCCAGCCGACCAGCCCAGGCGTGTGGGCACGGCGATAGCGGAGGCGCAGGAGTGAGCGGGCCCCGGAGGGCCGTCCCGCTGCGCGCCTCCGCGGGCCTCGTTTGCCGGCGTCCCGACGGCCAGAGCAGCACGTGGTTGAGTCCAGAGTCAGCGGGGAGGGCCCGATACGGGGCTCTTTGGTCACCCTTCACGCCGCCCATGCCGAGCTGCTCCCCTCTGAGCCCTGTTCTGAACATGACGCTGAGCCCCACTCGAGCTCCATGGCAAGAATGTCCCAAGCAGTCACTGACGTCTGCCAAGGGCATAGGCGCAGGGAGCAGGGAGTAGCCGGGCTCTCCTGGTCTCGGCAGCACCAAGTGTCCCCTCCCTCTACTCCCAGCTCCTGCCTGGGCTCAGGGTCACGGGTGGTTTTGACCCTCTGTCTCCTGGTCTTTTTTTCCTGGTCAAGCGTCGGGCAGCGCCAGCTTGTGTGCCTGGCCCGGGCTCTGCTGAGGAAGACCAAGATCCTCGTGTTGGACGAGGCCACAGCGGCCGTGGACCTCGAAACGGACAACCTCATTCAGTCGACCATCCGGACGCAGTTTGAAGACTGCACGGTGCTCACTATTGCTCACCGTCTCAACACCATCATGGACTACACGAGGTGATGCTCTGGTCCTGCGGATGTCCCCGTTCGTTCAGCACCGTCCTGTGTGGAGGGACAGCCCTCTCTTTCCCTTGGGTGTTTCTGACGTCACTCCATCATGTATTCAGTCAACACACACGTAGAGTGCCCGCCACATTCTCAGTCCTATTCTAGGCACTGGGGACTCAGCAAGGAAGTATCAGACAAGGAGCCTGCCTGAGGGACCTTCTAGGTCAGTTGGGGGCCAGGTGCAGAGACAGACAACAGACACTTGAACACACCAAAGCTAATGGTGCTGGGAACGAAGTACAGAAAGTGAGAGAGCCTGTCCTGGGGTAAGCGTCCGAGGTCTTTGACCAGGAGGGGTCGAGGATGGCAGCCAGTTGGAAGACTACTGCAGCAGTCCTAACAGAAGGTGTGAGGGGCCTGACCCAGAGCAGGGATTTGTTGGGGTGGCTCTTGGGTGCACAGGGTGCTGACCCTTTCTTTTCCCCTCACGTCTGTGTCTGCTGCTCTTGCAGGGTCATCGTCCTGGACAAGGGAGAGATCCGGGAGTGCGGCCAGCCCTCCGACCTCCTGCAGCAGAGAGGTCTTTTCTACAGCATGGCCAAAGATGCTGGCCTGGTGTGAGCCCTGGAGCTGGTGCATCTGGTCAGAGCTGCAAGGCCGACACGCTGGCGTCTGGGGATGATGTACTGGGGCACCATCCTCGGGAACCCAGGCCTCCTGTGTACTGAAACCAAAAAGAAGAAAGAAAACAAACGAACCCCCAAACCAAAACACACAAAGCAGCCAGCGTCTGGCCCCTGAGTTGGAATTGGCCGTGAAGAAGTAGGAGAGACACAGAGATACATCCCACCCACAACCCTCCCGCTCTTGCCTCTGTTGCCCTGCAAGATGCACAGATGTTCTCAGGCCCCCGGGAATGCACGCTCGCTTGGCGAGGAGGTTTCGGCAGCCAGGCTGCCAGAGAAAGTAGTTTCATCAAATACGCTAGTGACCAAATCCAGCCAACTGCCTCAGGGCTCTCCAGCCAAAGTCAACGGGTTCTGTCTTTGAGAAGCTCCCTGCCCCCTCCCCCCACCCCGAGTGCTTGGTCTCTTTAGGGCTGCAGGTAGGAGGTGAGGGGCCTGGGAAGATCACTGTCCCCTCTGGCCATCCGTTGAGGGCCAAGCACACTCCTCTTACCAACCATGTGGTCTTCCAGGCGCTCAAACGCTGGGACCCCACGTCTCAGCCCTGCTCCCCTGGTACCACCTCCCAGCCCGGGGGGCAGCCTCCTTGTCTAAGGACTTCTCACTGACGGGACTTGGCAGCACTTCCGGGCCATCCGGACCCAGGGCTCATCTCAGTACCAGCTCCCTAGCCTGGTCATTCAGCAATTCATCCACTCCAGTCTTCTTGCTTTCCTCGCTCTCCCTTCTCCCCGTGGCTAGGAAGGCTTTACTGCCCTAGTCCCCGAGAGAGAAGATCTGCCGATGGTGATGAAATGGTCAAGGCCAAGAGTGCTAGGTACTTGCCAGATAGGACCAGTCGGGACCGAAAAGAGCCCCGTTGAGTCTCCTCCGTGTGGTTGGATTTTTTTTTTCCCCTCGCCGTTGGCGTCTGGGTAGCTTGAAGGATGGCAGCGTGGAGAGCTTGACGTTTTGTGACTGAGTCTCTTCCAGGACAAGAAAAGGACCCATTCACGAATATCAGTGATTGCTTTTCCTTTTTTTTTTTTTTTTTTGGTTTTTTGGCTTTAAGTGCTGCTCCAAGGGGAAAAACAGTTTCAAGACTTTAATTTCTTGGGAAGAGGTGCTGGTTGGGGAGCAGCGTTCCCAGAGAGTAGCCACAGCCGCCGGCGGGTGATGGCTGGTCCGCGTGTTCCGGGAGGAAAATGGGGAAGCAGAGTCCTTCGCGGTTTCTCAGACCAGAGCGAGACCCAAAACTCAGAGGAAGGTCACTGCTGCTCCAAGATTCATACTCGCTATGAATTACATTGCTGACTTCACACCCAGAGAAGCACCTTCCTTCTTTTAGGTGGAATATATATTTATTTTTTTGTAAGTTATACCATTCTTTCACATTAGATAAACCAAGTTTTTCTTGGGGATCTTTTTCTAATGACTTACACTGGAAACATGAACATTTGCAATAATTTACAGTAAAAAAAAAATATTTTGTTTCTTACTGAAAAATTGTTCTGTTTTCTTTGGGCCGTTAGCAGAGTGTTCTGCCATGTCCTTCAGAAGTCAGGACGGGGTAACCCGCTTGCCTGCTTCTGTTCTTTCTCTTTGGCAAACCCGTTGTCTCCAGTGGGAGCCCTTGATCAGGAACGGGACCTGAGAGGTGAAGCAGCAGGCGGGGTTTAGTGGGGAGTCGGCCTGGCCCGGTGGACAGAGCCTGGGCTTGAACCCTGCCTTTGCAGTTTGCTAACTGTGTGACCTCACGTAAGTCACTGGACATCGGTGCCCCAGCTGCGTGTGTTACATAGGCCCGATCGTACC
Source organism: Mellivora capensis (assembly GCA_004024625.1). Taxonomy (NCBI): domain Eukaryota; kingdom Metazoa; phylum Chordata; class Mammalia; order Carnivora; family Mustelidae; genus Mellivora; species Mellivora capensis. The sequence goes on along the minus strand of PISX010002360.1, from coordinate 57,721 downwards.
TGCCCCGTGGGATTGTGGCACACACGACCTTAGTCATGTAAGACACAAGCCAGGCAAAAGTCCCACGTGGCCAAAATTACCTGAGAAAATCCCTTCGTGTTAGCTAGGCCAGGTTATGCTGTGAGAGCAAATTAGTGCTGAACTCTTGGGAAATGGAACATCAGGGTAATTTCTCACTCGTGCATTCTTTGATGAGCATCAGATGCTTCTCTCGGGTCCCTGTCTTCCCTGCAGCAACAGAGAGACCTAGGATATTACGGTCTTAGAGCATCATCTCCCAAGGGCCAGCTTCCGGAGATCGGCACTGCAGGGCAGGGGAAAGTGGGCACAGGATGACGCATCCCTGTTCTTCATGCCCCAAACTGGAAGCGACACAAGTCCGTTCCACTCAGCCCATGGGCCAGAGTCAGTCACGTGGCCCCAGCCCCAGCGCAAAGGAAGCTGGGAGATGCAGGGATGGGTAAGGAAGAGCAGTACCTCCCCCGTGGTCGTTCTGTGGTTTCTGAGTTGTGACTTGCAGGGAAGTTAGGCTGGCGTGTTAGGTGTCTTCAGTTTGAAGAACCGGCTGTGTTTGGGGAGTGAGCCTGGGCTGTACCCTGAAACCAGGCCCCGAGTAATGGCACAGAGCGGGCATCCTGGCCCTGCCAGATTGCCTTCCAACAGTGCTTTGTGTTGCCTGGAGTGTGAACGTGCTCAGCGGGGAGGAGCCGGTCAGCTTATTCCCGAGAAGGGAAGTATTTGGACGTGCCACTTGGGGGGGTCAGTTTTAGAGGTGGGGTCCCAGGTCAGGTCCTAACCAGGTGTCCTAAGTGTGCAACCTGGTAAGTTCCTGTGGGTGTGCACTGTGGGGTGACCGGTCCTCAGGAGGCTCGTGGGCCTGGGTTCATTCTCTCACTGCTTCAAGAGGAGGCCACATGCAGCCTTAGTCCCGGAGGGGGTGGCTTCAAAAGCCCTGAGGCTGGGGCAGGGGTGCCTGCTCCCCCACTTGTCCAGGTAAGTGCATCCATGCGGTGCAAGGAGCAAGGGGGGCCTCTCCTGTGTGCCAGGCCCTAGGCTTGGTGCTTAGCCTTGCTCCCGTGGGAGGGGGACCCCAGGCCAGAGGGGAGCAGGGACCTGGAGTGATGCTTCCCATGTGGGTCCTGCAGCACCTTCTAGCAAACCACTCAGAATCTGATCACTTCTCAGCCCTCTGGTGGCTGCCATGTGGGTCCCTCCCTCGTGCCCCTGTGACAGCCACCTCAGCAATTTCCCTGCTGCCCTGGCCACCCCCTATTGTCCCCCCCCACCATAGTCTGTTCTCCACCCAGCAATATCGTGTGCCTTTAAAACCCCTCCATCAGGGACGCCTGGGTGGCTCAGTTGGTTGGACGACTGCCTTCGGCTCAGGTCATGATCCTCGAGTCCCACATCGGGCTCCCAGCTCCACGGGGAGTCTGCTTCTCCCTCTGACCTTCTCCCCGCTCATGCTCTCTCTCACTGCCTCTCTCTCAAATAAATAAATAAAATCTTTAAAAAAAAAAAAACCTCCATCACAACCTGGCTTCCCGTGACCTCTGCCCTAAGCTCCCCTCCGGCCACCTCGCAGGCCCCTCCAGCCACAAAGCCCCTCTGCCGCCCTTCCAGCATGCCGGGCACTGTCCCACCCTCGGGTCTTCCCTCTTCCCCAGCCATCAGCATGGCTGGTCGCCCCCATTTCTTTCACAGTGGCAGCTCACGGAGAGCAAGGCTCTGATCGGTTTACTCCTTAATGAATGCCCTCCCCGAGCACATCGCTCAAGGCCGGTGACAGATTCTCCAATCCAAGACTGAGCTCTCTGTGCTGGGCCCTGGGCCCTGTGTGACATCATCAGGGCCTCTAGAACGTGCCTTTCAGGAGCTGCAGTCTCTTCATTGGTACAGCTGGGATCATCGTGTCCACCTGGCCAGGTAGGTACAAGGAAAGAAGCCGATCCAGGTAAAGCACCCAGTGTCACGCCTGGCCCTCAGGACCCTGCCCTACATGGTGATGCCTTTCATTCATTTGTCCACCTATCCATCCTTCGGTCTGTCCGTCCATCCATTCGTCCCTGCAGTCCTTTATCGAACACTCCCACATGCTATGCACCGTGCCGGGTGCTGGGAGTCACAGTGAACGCATGGGAGCAAATCCCTTGTTTCAAGAGGGAAAAGAGCCCATTCCTTCCCTCCCTGGGGGAGAGGCCTGAGTGGAATTCAGCTGTCAGCGAGCTGATGTTCTAGAGCTGAAGTTGTGCGTGCAGCAGGTTAGGATGTGGGCTCTAGAAACAGTCAGCCCAGGTTCAGATCCCTGCTTATGCTCTGTGTGCATTTTCTTGTCTGTAAAAGGGGCCTCATAAAAGTGTCCTAGTTGGCTAATCACCACGGTGCCTTCCTTCCCCCATTTTAGGAAACTCCGAAAGCCTGTGGCGGGCACCGGGGCAGGGCTTGGTGAGCGTTTGCTGTGATGCGAGGGGACACAGGATGGTAAAGGGCCGACCGAGCCGGGCACTGAGCCCAGGTCTGAACGTGGCTCTCCCTGCAGGTTTTGCCCCCCGAGCCCGTGGCATGGTGTCTGGGAAGCCGTGCTATGCGCTCCTTGGCACCCTCCTCGGTGCTGCTCCCATGGCACACACGCCACTCTGTCCCTGAGAGAGGCCCTGGTGGCCCTAGAATGACCCTGAGTGCCTTGGCCAAACACACAGTGGCTGCCACTTTGGCCTGCGGTCACCCTGCCTGGATGTCAGGGGCCCTGCTCCAAGCAAAGTACTGCATCTTGTTCCCTCCTGTCCTTCCACGCTGGGCAGGGACCCCTACACGATGCCTTGGGCTATAAAGAGACCCAGGACAGACCTCCCCCCAGCCCCAGCCACTCACCAGCTGGGTGGCCTTGGCAGGTCCTGCGAACTCTCTGGGCCTCATTTTCCACATTGCCAAAACAGAGTTGGTAGGTACTAGCCATGGTGGGGCCGGCCCTCTGGAGGCAGGACTGGGGGCAGGCAAGGGATACAGCCCTCTGACCCCACTTGGCAGGCATCCGAATGAGCCACTGGCCACACCTTGGCAGAGGGACGTAGAAGCTGCCATTTGATCTAGATTTCATTTCCTCTGGGCTGAAAACCCTACCCTGGCTGGACCAGCAGAAAGTCCCTGTGACTTGGCTGGGACAGGGTGGTGGGGGGCACCCACAGTCCCTTCCGGACGCACCCACAATAGCCGCTGTCCGTGTATCGGGGTGACCACTGGGCTGGGTGAGCCCGGTGCCTCTCAGCTGTGTGGCTGATCCCCCAGGGGACGCTTGGCAGCATCTGGAGGTCTCTTCGTCACACCCGGAGGGGACAGTGCTTTGGCATCGAGTGACAAGAGGCCAGGGATGCTGCTGAACGTCCCGCAGCGCACGACCCAGAATTGCCAGCCCCATGTCAATAGCGATCGGTTAAAAAAAAAAATCCTGGCGTGTACAGCCTCTGCCCACAGAGGACCCAAGGCGGGCCTCCAACAGAACAGCACTGACACAAATGGTGAAAGTTGATCGAGCCCGTGCTTTGGGCCCAGCTCAGCTCGGAGCACTTCCACGTACTAACTGCACCCCTGCAGCAAAGTCATGAGGTCACGAAGAACCCTGGGCTGCCAGAAAGTTCTCATCTGAGGCGCAGACCCATTTCTCATGCTGCCCTTCACCACGGTGTGTCTGTGTGACCTCACACTTGGCTGTCTTAGACTCTGTCCCTCTTGCCCCCTGCCTGCCGCCAGTTTTAGCCACGCTGTATTAGGTTCCCAACTGCTGAGGGAAATAGACCCGAGCCCCATGGTGCGTGGTGCTGGTCCTTGCCCTGGACGGAAGCAAGCCTGGCCCATCTCCATCGTGGACCTTGGGCTTCCAACGGTCTCCCACACTCTGGTTGGTCCCCCTGCTGCAGGCCTCCCCCGACCCCACCACCCTGCCCCACCCCAAAAGCTGGAATTTGGTCATTCACACACATGAAAGGTGTACCCTGAGCAAATTCTCTCCGTGGGGGGCCCCAGAGTCCCTGGCTCCGCCAGTCTTGTTTTTGGCACAGAATGTGCTGGTGCTGGGGGCAGGCCTGTTCTTGGTGCTGGGGGCGGTGGCCTGTGTGTTGGTTCAGACAGGACGCTCCTTGGGGCTCATCTACAAGAGGGGAGGAACCGCAGCAGGAGGTGTGGGATTTTCTAGAATCCTGCGGGGAGCTTTAAAAATACATAACAGATAAATTAAAAAAAAAAAAAAAGGGGGGGGGGACGCCTGGGTGGCTCAGTTGGTTAAGCAGCTGCCTTTGGCTCAGGTCATGATCCCAGCATCCTAGAATCGAGTCCCACATCAGGCTCCTTGCTCGGCAGGGAGCCTGCTTCTCCCTCTGCCTCTGCCTGCCACTCTGTCTGCCTGTGCTCGCTCTCTCTCTCTCTGACAAATAAATAAATTAAAAAAAAATACATAACAGAATGGAGAGTGCATCACCGCGTGGTTGTGGCTGGGAGGAAGGCGGGTACGATCATGATATGGCGACCAGAGCGGTCCTGGTGGTACTGGACATGCTCACCAGCCCGACCAGGGTGGCAAGGCCAGAGCTTGCGCAGAAACATGTGTGGCATGCACAGACACGCACACATGTGCACAAATACAAGTAAAAGTGGGAAAATCTGACCAGAATCAGTCAATGGTACCAATGTCCATATTTTGGTTATGATGTCGTACTGTTTTCCAAGATGATGTTATTCGGGGAAACAGAGTAAAGCTACCTGGGAACTTTCTGGATTACTTTTTATAATGGCTTGTCCATCTACAACCATCTCAAAATAAAGGGGGTAATTTGTAAAAAAAAAAAAAAGTACACGCTCCATTGCCCCAGCCCCAGTCCCAGGGATGGTGATTTTCAGTGTCTGGTGGGGAGACCCGGCATGGGTGGGTTTTTGAGTCCCTCAGGTGAGGCCCCCGGGCCACCAGTGTGGAGAGCCGCTGGCAACTTCAGCTCTGGGGTGGACGGGGCCAGATGAGTCCTGATCAGACCAACCCAGGCATTGCTGTGTCCTCCTGGGTCTGTGCCAACTGGTTGCTTTCTCTGCCATTCTCCTCCCAGAGAGCAGAAGGGTCTAGACCCAACCCCGCAGTACCACCGATGGCCCCTGGGTCATGTGTCCCCCCAGGGCACAGCAGTCTCTCTGGGCAGGTACGATGAGGCGAGGGTTGAGGGCTCAGACCAGGCCGGATTCCTGCGCCAGCCTGTAAAACAGGCCCTGCTGGGCCAGCAGCTGGGTCGGGCTGCCACTCTCCGCCAGCTGCCCCTTGTCCATGACCAGCACCCTGCAGGGGTAGAGAGAAACGAGCCACTCTTACCAGCCCAGTCAGCCCTGGGCACTCTGACGCTGAAAGCCCAGCGTGTCTGCCCGGGTCGAGTCTGGCCTTCCCTGCGGTTCCCTGATGCCGACAAGCAGGTGGACGCCTTTGCTGGGCCTGAGTCCTCGGCCTCCTCCCCCGCCTCCGGGCATCAGTTCCGCCTCCTGTAGCGTGCACACTCGCTAATCCATCCCAGCGCCCTCCAGCTCTAAGCCCCGCTGCCTTCCTCCGTTGCTGCGGGGGCGGCTGAGGGCCAGCGGGAGAGGGCAGCATACCTGGTGCAGTCCATCACAGAGCGCAGGCGGTGGGCGATGAGCAGCACCGTGCACCGAGAGAACCAGCTGCCGAGGGCCGCCTGCATCTGCAGCTCCGTGCCCGGGTCCACAGCGGCCGTGGCCTCATCCAGAATGAGGATCTGGGTTTTCCGGAGAAGGGCCCGTGCCAGACACAGGAGCTGCTTCTGGCCCACACTGGGAAAGAATGGGAGGGTCAGGCCGGACACTGGTGTGCCTGCACATCGGGATCGGCGGGGTCTGCCCGCAGATGGGGTCCCCCCGGCAGCTGCAGAAGTTGAGGGGATGGTGTGTGCCCACGCACGTCTATGTGTGTGGTCGGTCTCTGGTCCACAGAGATGGGAGGGATCCCAGTCCTGCCATTTTTGAGTACAGTGGCCCGAGGTGGGACATTCAAACCGCGGTGCCTCAGTTTCCCCAGCAGTGAAATGACTATTTCTATTTGTACCCTGGGGTCTTCACCCTGTGCTGGACCCACGAGCAAGTGTGTGTGCGCCTGTGCGGGGTCACTTCTCACAATGACCTCCAAGGTGGTTACTATATTAATCAGTCGTATGACTAATGAGGGTTTAAGGACAACTTAAGGCCCATAGAAGCGCTCAGCAGTGTGCTTGCCACAGAGAAGGCCCTCAGTGCCTGCGGGCTTCTCCCCTTCTAGTTACCAATGGGGAAGCTGCAGCTCGAGGTCACACGGTCTATGAGAATCCCTGACCCTCGAGACCCAAGGGTGTCCCACAGTGCTCTGCTGCTTCTCATTGTGGAGCCTTCCAGCAATGTCTCTGGGGGACCCCAGGCAAGCCTCAGGCCTCCTGTGCCAATTCTGCAAAATGGGTTTCCTATTTCTTTTAATTTTTTAAAAAAGATTTATATAATTGACAGAGAGCCAGCGAGAGAGGAAACACAAGCAGGGGGAATGGGAGAAGGAGAAGCAGGGTTCCCACCAAGCAAGGAGCCCAACACAGGGCCCAACCCCAGGCCTCAGGATCATGACCTGAGCCAAAGGCAGACGCTCAACGACTGAGCCACCCAGGTGCCCCCGCAAAATGGGAGAGTGCCTCTCTGAGGACTGTAGGGAAGAATTATGTTCCCTATATCTAGGCACTGTCTCAACAACTTAATTCAAAGAACTCCACCCTGCTTACAGGAAGGAGATACTAACTGTAATTCCCATTTTACAGATAAGAAAGGTGAGGCCCAGAAGATTAACTTGCCCAGGGTCCCAGAGCAGCTAACTGGGGCAGGCTGGATTTGAAGCATGTCTAAGCACATGGGCACCAAGCTACACTACTTCCTTGGTGTCTGGAAACTATTACCACCCCTAGTCCCTTACCCTAATGCCAGTGGGAGCAGATGGGCTTCAGAATCCAGAACATCTTAGTTTCCCCCCCACCAAATTTTATTTATTTGAGAGCAAGAGAGAAAGGGGGTGCAGAGACAGAGAAAGAATCTCAAGCAGATACTTTGCTGAGCACAGAACCCTATGCAGGGCTCGATCTCACGACCCCGAGATCATGACCTGAGCCAAAATCAAGAATCTGACGCTTAACAGACTGAGCCACACAGGTGCCCCCAGAGTAGCTTGGTTTTAAAAAAAGCACACACCCATACGCCTGATGACAGCATTATTCACAATAGCTGAAAGGTGGAACCAACCCAAATATCCATCAGTGAATGAATGGATAAGAAAAATGGGGTCTGTCTCTACAGTGGAACATCATTCAGTCTTAAAAAGGAGGGAAGTTCTGCTACACCTGCTACAACGTGGAGAACACTGTTCTGAGCGAAATAAGCCAGCCACTTAACTGAGGTACCCGGGGTAGCCAAATTCCTAGAAACGAAGCAGAATGGCGGCTGCCGGGTGCAGAGGGCTGGGGAAAACAGAGAATTGCTTCTTTAATGGGTATAGGGCTTCAGTTTTGTGAGATGACAGAGTTCTGGAAATGGGTTGCACAGTGGAGGGGATGTACTCAGGATGACCAAGGTACATTAAAACGTGGTAAAGACGCTAAATCGTGTGTGTATTGCCACAATTAAAATTTCTTTAAAAAGGGGTGCTTGGGTGGCTCAGTGGGTTAAAGCCTCTGCTTTCGGCTCAGGTCATGATCCCAGGGTCCTGGGATCGAGCCCCACCTCGGGCTCTCTGATCTGCGGAGAGCCTGCTTCCTCCTCTCTCTCCCTGCCTGCCTCTCTTGGCTACTTGTAATCTCTGTCAAATAAATAAATAAAAATTTTTAAAAAATTTTAAAAAAATTCCTTAAAAAGGCATAGGCCAGGGCCTCGCGATTTGGGCTCAGGTCATGATTTCAGGACCCTGAGCTTGAGCCCCATGTCGGGCTCTGCACTGGGTGTGGGGCCTGCTTGAGATTCTCTCTCTCCCTCTCCCTCTGCCTCTCCCATCCCCATTGCACGCAATCTCTCTCTCTCAAAAAGAAAGAAAGAAAGAAAGAAGAAAGAAAGAAAGAAAGAAAAAGAAAGAGCATCTACCATATGTTTACTCAATACCCCAGTGCACATGGGGTTAGCCCCAATATCAAACACATTACCTCTACGGCAAAAGAAATGCTAAGTGGGATAAAGAAAGACCGTAAGTGGGTAAAGGTTGGGTTTTGTCCCCAAATACGTGTAGGAACTGAATTTAGGAAAAAGAAACTGGCTACTCAGAGACTGTGTTGGCATCTGGGATTGCTGATGAGCAAAGGGATTCGTACTGTGAGGACTGACTGCGGCGGGTAGTCCCACGGGGGAGGCAGATTGCCAGGGCGTATTCCAGGCTGAGGCGGTGGGGGGAGCCTTGGCCACACCTGCTGCTCCCCTAGCTCCTCCCAGGTCCTGGGGGGTGCAGGGCAAGCCTACCTCAGGTTGTGACCTTGCTCAGCACACTCATACCGCAGCTGGCCCGGGAGGTTGGCCACCACGGCTCTGAGCTGCACCGTCTCCAAGGCCTCCCAGATAGCTTCATCTGTGTGCTCACTCAGCACGTCCAGGTTCGTCCGCAGAGAGCCGGGGAACAGGGTGGAGTCCTGGCCAGAAGGGGCGGTGGCTCAGAGCGGGCCCCGGGTGCCTCTCACCTCCGCCCACCCCGTGCCCCCAGACCTCACCTGGGGGATGATGGTGATCCTGGACCGCAGCGTGTGCAGCCCCACATGGGCAATGGGGACCCCATCGATCCAGATTCCCCCCTCGGCCGCCTCCAGGAGCCGCAGGAGGCCCCAGGCCAGGGAGGACTTCCCGGCGCCCGTCCTGCCAACAATGCCCACCTGTCCAGGGATGGGAGGCAAGGCTCGTTCTGACCAGGCCTGGCCAGAGGAAGGCAGACCATGGACTGAAGGGTCCCCGAGCATCTCTGCCAGGTGTTTCCCCTGTACCCAAGATCCATCCATCTACCCATCATTCTTTGAGCACCTTCCTTCCATCTGTCCCTCTGTGCTCTGATTACCTTTCCATATACCCATCCCATTCTATCCAACCTTCTTTCTGGACATCATTACCTTCCCCTCATCTCTCCCATCTTTCCCGCTTTACCCCCGCCCTTCCGTTTCTCCCTCCTTCCACCCTCACCCGTCTTCCCTCGCCATCTCAACCTACATCTATCCCGTCCTTCATGCATTCTCCTTCCCAGCACAGCCGTAGCTCATCCTTCCATCCACCCGCCCATCATTGTGTCCGCCTCCCCCCATCCTTCCTCAGTGTTCACTGCTGCATTCTCAACGTCTGACACTCGGTGGAGGTTCGGCACGATTTAAGAAGTGAATGACACATGTCACCCATCATGGGACAGGCACTGTTCTAGCCACCAGGAATAGAGAAAATAGGGCGTCCTTGCTCCAAAGAGCTCCTTGTGTGGTCTGGGAGATAGTACAACTGAGTACCCTTCATTTGAATACAGTGGAATGAACAAGCCCCCTCTATAATCAGACTCTGGGCCTGAAGCTGCCTGGGATGGGGGGTTAACAGGGTAACCAGGAAAGGCTTCATGGTAGAGGGATTCTTGAGTGGCATTTTGAGGGACAAAACGAGTTGGAGTTTGGGGAGGGGGAAGATTCCCAGTAAACCACACTAAGTGCTAGACTGTCGACTCCCCGAGGGCAGCACCGGGTGCCCACCTGGCTTGCTGAGGCAGCTGACCCACTGTGTTGGCTAAGTCCCAGCAGGGCAATGCACGGAGACGTGGGCCCGGCCTTGAATGCCAAGCTCAGGAGTTAGGGCTTTTCTCTAAGGGAAGGTGGGAGCAGACAGCAGGTCTCAAGCAGGGGAATGACATAGCCAAATAAAGATCACAGGAAAACAGACTAGAGGTACTGAAATGGGAGGCTGCGGGCTCAGGGTCCTGGAGCCTTCCGGGGGGAGGCAGGAAGGAAGTACAACTGGGTGGGGAGTCCATAGGACTAAGCACCTATAAAATGGGGCAATCCTAGCACTTCTGCATAGGGCTGTCACAGTAAAACTGCACATGGCAATAAAACCATTGTTAAACCTTTCTGCAGTAATGGCGATGTCCCAGGCCCTGTCCAGACAGTGTCCAGGTATTGACTCAGTTAAACTTCACAACAGCTCTAGATTGATACTATGATTTCCATTTTACAGATGGAAAAACTGAGATCAAGACACATAGTGACTTTCCCAAGGTCAGCCATGGCAAAGCCAGGAACTGAGGTCAGGCAAACTGGATAAGGCATGTGGAGCATTCAGCCCCCTGCCCCAGCACATAGTAGGTGTTCAACTAATGTCGTAGGCAAAAAGAAAGGAGGGAGTCGGGGAGATGACTCTTGGCTGGGACACCAAGGTGGGCAGGTGGTGGATTCCACCAAGATGGCGGCAGGTTTGGATGAGAGTGTAAGTTCAGTTAGGGGGTGACGGACGCATAGATAAGGGGAGCTGAAGTGGGGTGCAGGGGAGGCAGTGCCCGCCCTGGGCCTGGCCTCCATGAGGAGGAGGATGTGGGAGAGCTGCTCACCTTCTCTCCAGCGTGGATCTTGAAGGACACACCCCGGACAGCCAGCGGGAGCTCAGGATGGTATCTCAGCCCAAAGTTCCGGAACTCGATCTCCCCACCTTGAGGCCAGGAGGACCGGGCGGCACAGGTGGGCAGCCTCCAGGGCGCCTGGGACAGGAGGGGACACAGGATCAGAGGAGCCTCTCTCCGAGGTGTCTCATGAAGTGGCCCACCTCTTTGAGGTTCAGTTTCCCCTTCTGCAAAATGGGTATATTTACTCTCTTTTATAGGTTGTAGGGGATATGTAACACAGCAGAGCTAAAAACAAATAGTATCTGGGATTATAAAAATAATTCTGGCACTGGCTATTATTATTATTAGCCACTATTAATTGTCAGATAATATCCTCTCTTCCTCTAGAAGGGGTAGACACTCCCTTTCGTCTTTGGGAGGAGGGCGAGATTGCGCAGTAGGGGTCGTTAGCTGCAGCTGGCTCTTCCTGGGACCTTGACAGGGCCCGCCACCCCCTGGAGGTGTCAGCAGGTCCCTAAGAGCAGTGGGCCTGTATGGAGTGGCTGCAGCGTGCCTGGCCCACAGTCCTTCCCCATGGGGTCTCCCACGCCCCTCCCGGCACACCCGCACCGGTCCCTCCCCGAGTGGATCCTGTGTTACTCTAAATTCGCTGGGAAGCCTCTGTGACGTTGCTAGCACCCTGCTGTTACTGCGCTGTCCCACAGCTGTTCCTTATGGTCCCCCTGTCACCCGGAATGACCTGCTTTACCCAAGTGAGGCAGCCCAGGAACCAGGATAGGTCCCAGCCCCGGTCCCGCTGTTCTTAAGCATTCCTGCTGCGCTGGCAGCACCTCCAGCCTTCGGTGCTCAGGGCTGTCACGCCTGGCGCGGATCTAGACTCGGCCCGCACCCCCGTCCCCCGTCCTCTACTGTCACCTCCTTGGGCGTCCGGTCATAGTCCTTCATCCTCTCCACCGATACGATGCTGCTCTCCAGGTCCGTCCAGCTGCGAACGGCCCACTGGAGCGTCTGGGTCATCTGGTGGGAGAAGACACCTCAGGCCGGCTTCAGTAAGGCCACCCCGCAGGCTTGCCTCAGCCCCCGCCCCGAAGACAGTCTCCCAGGTCCTGGACAGACAAGGGGAGGGGGTTTGACTGCAGCTGCCAGGACCCCCCCCCGCTTCCTTCAGTAGAACTGGGGTATGCACAGTAGAAAGGAGCTTGTCCAACCCATCTGACGCAGGTGGGGAGACAGGACCAGAGAGGGTGCGTGGCCCTCCCAAGGACACACAGCAGGACCTGGGCTCACTGACTTGCGTTCTGAGAGGTTTCTAGCCCCTGATTTGCCATCATTTTGCCTCATTGTAAAATGAGGATAGTAAGAATATCCCTGCTGGGCTTGTGGGCGGAGTTAAATGAGTTAATACTTGTCAAGCTGTTAGAGCAATGCTTCATTCATAAAGAATGCTACTTAGATATATATTTTTTTCTTCACAGATAGGATCTGACATTAAATATTGTTATTAATAGTTAACAAAATTTAGCGAGGTACTACAAATATATATATATACCTTCTCTCTATATACCTTATCTCAACTAGTCTTTATACGGTATGAAGAGATGACTGCCCCATTTTTCAGATGAGCACACTAAGGTTCTGTGAGGGGAGACTCTGGCCCAAGGTCCAGGAAGGTCCCCCAGCTAAGCTTCCGTAGAGCGTTATCTTCCTCACAGGTTGGTAGTTTGCACTCTGTTCCTTGAAGGTCCCACTGGCAGGGGTCTGTCGGTCTCGGGTGCTGGGAGTACCTGCAGGGCGGCGGACACGGAGAAGCCCACGAGGCCGGCGCTGAGGTGCGCCTTGCTGAGCACGGCACATGTGGCGGCCGCCAACACCAGCACCTTCCCCAGCAGCTCCAGGTTGACAACCAGCCACCTGCGAGGGGAGGCGGGGAAGAGCCGGCTCAGCGGGGGGCCCTCTCTGCAGGGCTTGCTTCTCTGGGCACAGGGCCTCGTCATCGTGCCAGCTTGAGTCCCACAGGGGTCCCCAGCCATGGTCCCCTGCACACCCCGGGCCCCACCCAAGCTCGATCGGCAGGGAAAGTGGGTGACCTCCTGTCTCTCCTGTGGCCCGTCCAGAGCCTGGCACACCCGAGGTGCTCAAGTCGAGTGTTGCCATGGTGCCAACCTTCTGTCCCTGGGGTGTGCCTGGCCATATCCCTTCCTTGTGCTCCCTCTGCCTGAACCCAACCCCCATCTTCGTGCCCATGTTGGCTTGAACGTTGCCTCCTCCAGGAGTTCTCCTGGCCTGCTCCTCCCCTTTCTCTCTCACGTGTAACTGATAACTTTGTAGCAGTTACCACCCTCTTTAGAAAACTATTTATTCAGTCCTTGACCATCAGTCTCCATCGGCAGATTGTGAGCTTGGCGCAGGCAAGAGCTTTGTCTGGCTCATGATTGTGTCCCTAGCACCTTAGCACAGGGCCCAGCACTTAGTAGGTGCTCAGTGACTAAAATATTGGGTGGATGAATAAATATGCAACCCCTCCTACTCTACCATTCATCCAACAAGCACATATTAAGCCTCGACTGTATGCCATGCATGCTAGAGGTTCTGGGGACACAGTTTTGAAACCCCTGTCTTCAGGGAGCTCTGGGCTTTACTACATATAGTATCTCGTTCTCCAAACAACCCCACAAAATGGGGTTGTCCCCATTTGACAGGTGAGGACACTGAGGCTCAGAAGAGTTAGGTATGTGCCCAAATATACACACGTAACAAGTCTTCGAAGCCGCATCACCCTGACCAATACCAGAAAGCATGCATCTTTCCCAACAGGTCATGGATTTGCAAGGGAGCAGCCCAACAAATGAGTAAGTAACCGGGTCCCTGGACAACTGACCTTGAAACAGTCCCTGTGTTTCTTTAAATGCCAGGTTAGCCGTCCGTGGAATGAGGTAACATCTGGCTCCTTATAGTTGAGAAGATTCAGTGAGATGTGTCCTATGTGACACGGAAATCACTGGGCCTTCCACATAGTAGGCGCTTTCTAAATGTTCAGAAGGGCTTTCCTCGCTAGGCTAGGACCCTGGGAAGACGCACGACAGATCACCCAGAAGGCATATGGGGGAGTGAGACACTGCCCCCAGCCACACGGCCTGAGTCGCAGCTGGCCAGGGACCCAGGGCACAAAGGCGAAAGGAATTCACATTTATTGAGTGCCTACTGTGTGCCTGGCCCTCTCCACACTATGGCACCTGGATTCAAAGCCTGAGTCCACCACATACTGGCTGTGTACTCCTGGGCAAATTCCTAAATCTCTCTGTGCCTGAGGTTCACCATCTCTGGAACAGTCTCTGCCTGGTGAGTTAATAGGACTAAGTGAATAGATTCGTGTACAGTGCCCAGAACCGTGTCGGGCATGCAGGAAGCTTGTTACAAGTACTAGCTGAGTGTATTTACAAAATCCCGAGAGCCACCCCATGAAAGCCGTCCCACTTTGACAAATGAGGCTCAGAGAGGTATGTAACTTGCCCAAGATCGCCCAGCTAGGAAGTTGCAGAGATGGGACAAGAGCCCATGCCTGTCTGTGCTCAAAGCCTGCGTTCCCGAAAGGAGGCTGAGGATGCTTGTGTAGCTGCTCCATGGAGCAGTGGAGGCCAGTCGCGGGGCCTGGCCACAGAGCCGTCTTCCCTGTGGCTGACATGTCTCCCCGCTGCCTGCCTGCTCCTGGTGTGTCTTCAGGCCACGTTCCAGCTGTTCAAGGCGCGAACCAAGGGCTCTCATGGGATGTAGCCTCCATTTTATCCCTGCCTTGCTATGTGAGCTTGGGCAGGCCACTTGGTCTCTCTGGCCACACACTATGACCCTTGGTCTCACTCATCTGGGTTCCCAGATGGAGTACTATGTCTTCTCTGCCCCCAGGCTCTTCTTACCTCTCAGCCACCAGCCGTGGGAAAGTGACTCTCTGGCTTTCGTCCACGTATGTGTCATTCTGAGCCACAAAGGGGCACTGGGCCTGGAAGGCTCTGACCACTGCGCCGCCCTGGAAGGTCTCGGCCACATGGGAACACACACGAGAGTGCCTGGCTGACTCCAGGCGTCTGAGCTGGCAGAGGCTGGCTGCGTATAGGCTCTGCAGTGGGACAGGTGTGGAGGAGAAAAGTCACCGACACAGCAGCGCAGGGAAGCCTCGATGACACACTTTCTGACCAGGCTCCGCTACCAGCTTGCTCTGTAACCTTGGGCTAGTTGCTTCCCCTCTCTGGGCTCCCAATTCCTTGCAGAATCAGAATTACATGGGTTCTTTTCCCAGGAAGCTCACCCTCCCATGGCCCAGCCCACAGCAAGTAAATCAGAATCTCTGGTGGGGTCCCCTTGGCCTCGGTATGTTTTAAATAAAACCTTCTGGGTGATTCTCATGCACAGCCAGGACTGAGAAATCCCTCCTCCGGTGTGACTGTCTCATTCCCAGCTCTGAGGTCCCCTGCTTCACTTAGGGCCAGTTGTTTTGGGAACAAAACCATAAAGGACACGGAAGGCAGGTGGCCAAGTGGAACTCATTCCCTTAGCTGGAGCTCCCGTGCCAGGTGCTGGGAACCTAACAACACGCAAATAACAAGACGGCTATTTGGTGTGAGTTGCTGTTTGCGTTCTGGCCGGGAGGCTGTGCATGGGCTGAACACCCAAGCTGGGTGCTAGGCTCTTTACAAACAGCATTTACTAATAGGAGGTGGACGTTAGTGGGCTTCACGGTTTATAGACGAGAACGCCAAGGGCCCAAAGGGACAAAGCGGCTGCTTCGGGTCTTTATAGCAAGTAAGTGGCAAGGCCTAGATTCAGACCCACCTCCACCTGCCCCCAAGGCTGTCCCTCCCTGAGTTAAGAGGACAGAGAGACCACAGCAGTAGCTGTGGCTTTTGTCCTAGGATCATAGCTTTTTTTCTACTCTGATTTCCTGGGGTGGAGGGTGAGCTTCCCTCACAGTATCTGCATCAGTAGGTCCTGGATGAGGCCCAGAGAACGTGAGTTTCTAACTAGCTCCCAGCTGGCACTGATGCCGTGGGTCTGAGGCCACACTTGGAGACCCATAGAGGGAAGATGGAGACAGGGACAGCGTCCTGGTGACCGCTGGCCCACTGCACTTCAGGAACATAAGTCATTAGATTCTGTCCTCTTGTTCCAAGCTAAGGAGGCAAGAGCAAGAGTCAACCCTAATATGACAGCCTTCGAGACCTTGCCGTGTCTTCCTGGTTTCTAGATCACTGGGAAAGATCAAGCTGATTCCAGCAGCAGCACGATATGATATGAGCTACTGAGAACCCAGAGGTGGACGTCTGGGAGACGGAGATGAGTAAAAAGTGTTGGAAACAAATTGTGGTTTCTCTGCCTCTGGGAGTTCCTCTAGGGATGGTCCCCAGATGCCCACTGGACAGAAGGTCCCACCCAGAATCCAGCTCAGAGACAGGGAACTGGCTGAGATGACCTGGGCTGGCCCTGGGAACCTCCTCAGTCTCTCCCTACCTGAAGCCCAGCGTAGAGGGCCACCAGCGGCAGGACGGCCACAGCTGCAAGCGGGGTGGCCACTGTAATTGCCAGAATGGCCTCCAGGAGTCCAAAAACATAAATCAGCAAGGACCGGACTTTTTCTGGGATGTCCACATCGACTGTGTCTGTCTCCTTGGAGAAGTGGTTCAGCAGGTTCCCGAGGGGGGTCCGCTCAAAGAAGCCAATGGGAGATGGCACCACATCCCACAGAAGTCTCCGGAAAAGCAGGCTGGATGCCCGGATCCCCCCTAGGAGCACCATGGCCACAGAGGCAAACAGCCCAAGGGCTGGGGGGGGGGGGAGAGAGAGGGTGTCAGAGCATGAGAGCTGAGACCGCCCCCCCAACCACCCCATGGTGGCCATCTTCTGTTTTGACCACCTCGACAATCCCTTGATGGAACCACCCTGTAGCGGGCTGAATAGTGTGCCTCCCCACCCTGCAAACTCAAGTCCCCCAGGAAACTTGGAATGGGACCTTATTTGGGAATAGGATCTTTGGAGATGTTTTCAGTGAAAGATCTTTAGATGACACCACTCTGGACTTAGGGCGGGTTCTAAATCCAACGACTAATATCGTTACAAGAAGAGAAGACAACCAGAGACACGGTGAGGTGATGTGAAGACAGGTACAGATACTGCAAGTCAAGGACTGCTGGCCCCCAGCAGAAGTGGGAGAGGTGTGGGACCCATGCTCCATCAGAGCCTCTGAGAAGAACCAGTCCTGCCGAGAGTTCGGCTGTGGGCTTCTGGCTTCAGGACTTCGAGAGATACATTTCTATTGTTCTAAGCTACCAGGCTTGTGGTAATTTCTGTCAGCTGTAGGAAACTAACCTAACCCCTTCCTCCTAATGCTGATAGTGTGCTTGGGATATCACTCACTTCCCTCCCCATCGCTGAGGTGAGGCAGACTTTACCCCCAGCCAATCCAAACACCACGGTTGATCTGTCCCTGCCCGAGTCCTCAGGTGCCCCATCAACTGGGGGCCAAGATCCTGCATTTATTTGTTGATGAGTCTGGTACAGGCTCTGGGGCTCCAGGAGAGGAGGGAAGTGCCGTGTCTCCCATGCCCCCAAGCCTTAGTGGAAGGATGCAGGTCTGCCCTCGAGGCCAGGCTGTTTGCACAAATGTTCAGGAAGGAGATGGTAAGCCACGGATAGGCAGACCAGGGATCCCTGAGTACCTCGGAGGGGGCTAGGAGGATGGAGGGTGAGGAAGGCCAGTGAGGGGTACCTTGGAGACAGCCTAGGAGCCCGAAGATCGAGCCCCGCAAAGCTGCCTGAGTCTGCCGCCCGTCCACAGTGGGGTCGTCCGCCCACAGGCTCAGCCAGTAGCCGGAGCAGAAGGAGGCCACTTGCTGGCAGAGGAAGAGGAAGAGTACATAGAGGCAGAGGGGAGCCCCTACAGCCCGTAGGTAGGTCAGGTACATGGTGGCCTTCACCTGTAGCACATGGAGGAGAGATGGGGGCAGAGAGAGGCCCCGGGGGAAGGAAGGGAGGAAAGACCACGTGAGGCTCTCAAAACACGTTGACAGGGCAGATGGAACCATGACGCAGACCTTATCCCTCTTCTCTTGGTGTCCCCTACCTGGAGGCCCATCTCTCCTAGAGGCCCCCACCTCGGCTCCAGACCCCCTTTGTCTGCAGAACCCTCAGAGGGCCAGTGGGAGCCGTAAAGGGGACAGGTGATAGCACTTCCTGGCTTGGGAGTAATTTACTGAGCACATACTATAGGACAGGCATGTCTCTGTCCCCCTCATAATTCCCACCTGACAGATAAGGAAACTGAGACATGAAGAGGTTAAGACCCTTCCCTAAGGTTTAGCTGCCACAAATCTGAACTTCTTCACGTGGCTGTAAGCCAGACTGAATTTCTGGAAACATTCAACCCAAACTCATCTTGCTGTTGCTGACCTGTTCATGGCTTTTTCTTGCTTTCAGAAGAAATTCCAAACTTCTAGTCTATCTCTCTAACCTTACTTCCTACTACTTGCTCATCTCTTGGGATCCCCTTCTTTTCTCTGGCACCCTAAGCTCCTTCCCACCTCAGAGCTTTGCACCTGCTGTTCCCTCTGCCTGGAATGCTCTGCCCCTGCTCTATCTGTGGCTGGTCCCCAACCCATTGCCCTTCTTTGTTTTTTAATAGCATTTATCGTTATCTGATACCACCTTGCTTTAGCTGCCTGATTGTTTGCTGACGATCTCCCCCCACCAGTAGGCAGTCTCCACCAGAGCAGAGACATCACCTGGCATGGAGTGGGGGTTCTGTACATGTTTTCCGGGTGGATGAGTGGGTGGATGGTTGGGTGGGAAAAAGGGTGATTGGGTGAATGGGTGAATGAATGGGCAGGCGGGTGGATGAATGAACAAACCAGTGAGTCTATAGATGAGTGGGTGCATAGGTGAGCTGATGGAGGGATAGGTAAGTGGATGGATGGGGAGATAGAAGATGGGTAGATGGATGGGTAGATGGCTGGATAAATGAATAGGTGGGAGGTTGGGTGAGATGGACAGATGATTGAGTAGATGGGTAGGTGGATGGACAGGCGAGTAGGTTGGATGGGGTGGGTGGTGAATGGGTGGAAATGTAGAGGGACAGAGGAATGAATGAGTAGGCAGGCGGATGGATGGGTGGACACAGCATCATAGAAGAAATAAAATAGTTTAAGCTGCAAATTCTGACTGTCCTAGATTGAGTCCCAGGTTGGTGCCTTGCTCGCTATATGAACACAAACTCTTTAAGACCTCAGTTTCTCCATCTCTAAAATGGGGCTATCATCTAATTACAGGACAGGTTGAAAGCATTAAGAAATATGAAGTATCTGGAGTCTTACTTGGCACACAGCGGGTGTTCAATAAAGGGGAGTCTCCCTGCTCCTGCCCAGTGCTATATCTATCTGATGGGAGGTCTTGAGCCCCAAGGGGGAGGTGAGCAGCTGTAACAGTGGATGCAGAGGGGAAGGAGCAGCTGGCGGTTACCCTTCCATTGCGCATGCCGTCCTCTGCTGTGGGCACTGCCCACTCGGGCTCATCTAGGGCAGCCCCTTTCTGGGCCTCTGAGGTGTTACCATCCTTCCCAGGGACTAACTTCATGGACCTGCCACTGAGAGGAAAGGAGGACAAATCAGTTTTCCTGTATGGGCTGTGTGTGCACCCAACCCTCAAGGCCACTGGTAGCAGTCCCTGTGCTTAGCGCCACAGCGGACTCACCTCCCGGGTCCACCCGTGGGCCTCTCACATCCAGCAGAGCCTCTGGAGTCCTTGGCCTCGGTCATGAGTTCTGTTTCTGCAAGGTCAAAGGAGTCCTGTCACACGGTAGGGGTCAGTACTCGGGTTCTGGGCGCTGGCTTTGACTCCCACTGGCTATATGGCATTCACTTGTCTGAGCCCCTGTTTCCTCCCATCCGGCTCTTACAACCGCTCTCCATCCTCCCTGGGTTCTTCTGGGAACATAATTCATTCAATCACTCATTCATTCATTTACTCAGCAGACATGATCACACACCTGCCACGGACTTGTGCCTGGAATGTTCTTTTCGGCCCGCCAACCTCAGGAGTCACCTCCCCGAGAAAGGACCCTCCCTCTGACCATCCCCCAGGCCAGTCAGGTTCCATCTCCAAGCTTCAGGATGGTGGCACTGTGAGTCAACACTTGGGATTTCTACCAGGGTGAGCCAGTGCTCACCAGATGTTTTTAGACAAGGCAGAGCCTGGGGCTGGGGCCCCTGACTGTGTCCTTGCTTTGTTCTTGTGGGGGGGATCAGAGTGGGGGCAGCGTCCAGCCTACTCATGAAAAAGCACATGCTCTGGAGCCAAGCCACTTGGGTTCAGCACTACCCACTTAGAAGCCATGTAAGCTTGGGCTAGTTCCTTCACTCTGCAGCTTGGTTTTCTCCTCTGTGAAATGGAGGCGAGACAGCACCGACCTCACAGAGGCACTGAGAGGATTCAATGAGCTCATGCATGGGAGGAGCCACTCACTGTGGGTGGGCTCGAATTGGTGGCTTCCCTTCTAACGCGTGGTCATTTTTCCAGCACGCGTTGTGTTTTCTGGTTATTAGAAGCCCTAGCTACGGGACGCCTGGGTGGCTCCGTTGGTTAAGTGTCTGCCTTTGGCTCAGGCCATGATCCCAGGGTTCTGGGATCGAGTCCCACATCAGCTCCTTGCTCAGCGGGGAGCCGGCTTCTCCCTCTGCTTGTGCTTGCTTGCTCTCTCTGACAAATAAGTAAAATCCTAAAAAAAAAAAAAAAGCAGCAGCTGCTCTAGCTAGCGTGTCATGGGCCTTCTGGCCTCCAGCTACCAGGTGACCACCTTGCCCAGGCCCTGTAGCAGTTAGGAACCCAGATGTCAGATTTGAACACCCCCAAATTCTAACCTTGTGACCTCAGAACATGTGTCTTTGCCCAGTTTGCTCATTAGAAACAGGGCAGCGAAAACTGCACGTGCCTCACAGGGCTGTCGTGCAGATCTGATGAGATAAGTTATGTAGAGGCCCTTAGCACAGTCCCTGGTTCACAGCAGGTGTCATTGGCTCTAACTGAGGGGATATGTGGCCTCTTTAGAGTGTTGTCTGCTTCCAGGCCTGGGCCCCCATGAAGGCTGTGGCCAGAGCATTCTAGTCACACCAGTGGGATCATTGGAGCCTCCTCCCCAACCAAGGGCGTTAGAAGCCAGCCACAGCCAGCCAGCAAAGCCCAGCCAATACCTCCATCCCCGCTGCCTCCTGGATGTGTGGCTGCATCCAGAAGGCGCACCAGGGCCCCCTTCCTGTGCAGAAGCTCCTGGTAGGGACCCATCTCGGCGATGGCGCCATCTTCCAACACCACGATCCAATCAGCCTGGGGCAGGACGTGGAGCACGTGGGTCACGAGAATCCGTGTCTGGCCAGGGAAAGGGTAGAAGTTAGACTCCTGTGTCTGACCCAGTCTTCCCGAGCTGGGTGGGAGGGGGAGGCCGTGTCCTGGGGCTCAGTGTGGGGAGAGCTCCCCTTCTTGCACTGCTGCTCTCTTTATGTCCCAGAAGAGCAACAGAGGGTGTCCTTTAAGCTGTGTCTCGAAACAAGAAGACTCGGGCTTCCCCTGAACCTGGCCAGTGACCTGAGGGGGGCTAAGCTGGGAGCAGTCTAACCATGGGCCCAAAAGCAAGAACTAGCTGCCGCTGTGGGCCACTGAGATGGGGACTTGTCATGTGGCATTGTCAGAGCCAAAGCCGACCACTGTAGAGGAAAAATGAGACTCGAGGAGAGTGGTGGGGAGACAGACGGGGGTTAGGATGCCCCTGCCCTTGGGCTGTGAATGCTGACATGTTTACTGGAACGTACCGTTCCGTGGAGCAGCCCGCTAGGCCCAATGACCTGGTTGAAGACGTGCTGGCCGACGTGGGCATCCAGGGCCGCCAGGGGGTCATCGAGCAGGTACACGGCAGCCTTCCTGTACACGGCCCGGGCCAGGCTCAGCCGTTGCTTCTGGCCCCCGGAGAGACTCATGCCCTGTGGCCACAGAGGAGGGACAGGGGCCTGGTGCACACCTGCTCATCAGAGTGAGGGCCAGCTCCCCATGCCCTTCCTATGGGGTCACCCGCCAGCTGCAAACGCTTGCTCTCAAGCCAGTGTCCCCCTCAGTCTCCACCCAGCCTGGCTTCAAGGAGGAGTGAGTCTGCATGCTCTGCGGTATCCTCTCCTCCCACCCACGTCTCCCTTGAGTCTGGCTTGTGTTCTCTTTTCCCCACCATATAGTTCTGCCTTTCTCAGGGACACCAGTCATCTCCCTGTTGTCCAACCCAGGGCTAACCTGTCAGTCCTTATTGTCTTTCATTCGTTCGTTCGGTCATTCATTCATTCATTCCACTGTCGTTTTCCACCTATGGCTACCATACACCCAGTGTTCTGTGGTCCGGGGATACAGCAAGCAACAAGACCCAGTCCCTGCTCTCATGTACCTTATGCTCTAACGAGGGAGGATGGGAGACACGTCATCAATAAACAAGTAAAATATATCACCTGTGCTATGAAGAATAACAAAGTAGAATTAGTGTGTATGTTGAACCAGCATGAGCAGGTTTGCTGTGCTGGGTAAGGTGGTCAGGTAAGGCCTCTCCACTAGGGGGACATTTGAGTTGAGACCTGACAGAAGTAAGGGATGACCCATGGAGCCCTGGGAAAGAGCTTTACAAGCAGAGAGAACAGCAGGTGCAAAGGCCCCGAGGTAAGAAATATGCTCTCAGTGTTTAATGAACATCATGGAGAGATCCATGTGGCTGGGGTGAAACAGAAAAGGGGAAGCAATGATAGGAGATGGAGTCAGAGAGAAAAGTGGGGCCAGACCTTGAGAAGCCTTGTTGCAGACTCTCAGGACTTTGGCTTTGACTCTGAGGGAGATGGGAAGATCTTGGAAGATTCCAAGCAGAGGAAGGATGTGGTGTGCCCTACGTTTGAACAGAATCCCTTTAGCTGCTGCACTGGGATTAGCCTATCTGGCATGAAGACAGAAACAAGCAGGGCAACCATGTAGGGGTGGTTGGACAATACCAGAACACCCTGGGTCTGCTTCGAAGGTGGACCCAACAGGATTTGCTGATGATTAGATTATATGGGTGTATGTAAAGGAGAAAATCAAGGATGACACCATGGTTTGGGATCTGAGCTCTGGAGGGATGGGGCTCCGGTCACTGGGAATGGGGATGGGTGGGTGGTTCCTGGCGGAGCACAGGTTTGGTTTAGGATATGATAGCAGGACAGAGATAAGGGGCAGCAGGCACTCCTTCCTTCTGCAACACCCTCCCTTGGCCTCCAGGATGCCCTGTCCTCCTCCCTGGACAGCCCTTAGCCACACAGGGGCCCTCTCCTCTTCTCCAGGAAACCCACTTGTTCCCTTAATAGCAACCCCTACCTTTTCACTCTCCACTCCCTAATCCAAGGTAGGGCAAACTTTTTCTGTAAGGGGCCACACAGTACTATTTTTTTTTTAAAGATTTTATTTATTTATTTGACAGACAGAGATCAGAAGTAGGCAGAGAGACAGGCAGAGAGAAAGGGGGAAGCAGGCCCCCGCCGAGAAGAGAGCCCGATATGGGACTTGATCCCAGGACCCTGAGACCATGACCTGAGCCGAAGGCAGAGGCTCAACCCACTGAGCCACCCAGGCGCCCCAACACAGTAAAGATTTTTTTTTTAAAGATTTTATTTATTTGACAGACAGAAATCACAAGTAGGCAGAGAGGCAGGCAGAAAGAGAGGAGGAAGCAGGCTCCCTGCTGAGCAGAGAGCCCTATGTGGGGCTTGACCCCAGGACCCCGGGATCATGACCTGAGCCGAAGGCAAAGGCTTTAACCCCCTAAGCCACCCAGGCGCCCCAACACAGTAAAGATTTTAACCCCAGTCTCCATGACAACTGCCCATCTCTGACTCTGTCATGCAAAGCAGCCATTGACTGTGGTAAATGAGTGAGAGTGGCCATGTCGAAAAAACGCACAGTGGACTGGATTTGACCTGGGGGTCATAGTTTGCTGACCCCTGCCCAATCCGTAGCTTCAGATGCATAAATCCTATCTATTGGACATCCCTGCCCCAGACCCTTTGGTGAGGCCCAGAGAGGGGAAGCTATCTGACCAATGTCATCCAGAAAAACAGGGCAGGGAGCCCAGAACACCTGATGCCCTACTGCTGAAAGCCTCTGTCCACCAGTCCCTACCACACCTCTGCTTTCGTCTCTATTTGTAATCACTCGCTTATTAGCCGCTATTGATTGAGCTCCCCTTTGGCCCTGGGCGAGGCCCTCTATCTGCCCCATTTCCCTGCTCCCTTGTCTCCTCTTCGTCCCTCCCTCCACACAGCCCCACAGGTCAGGGAGGCAGTTGGTCCCGAGCTCCGATGCCTCCCCCTGGCAAGAAGGCCCTGAGACCCTCACCTGCTCCCCAATTTTGGTGTGGACCCCTGCAGGGAAGCTGCTCACGTCTGGCCACAGGGCGCAGGCCTCCAGGACCCTCTCCAGCCATAGCGGGTCCAGCTTCTGCCTGAAGCACACATTCTCTACCACGGACGTGTGCTGGACCCAGGCCTCCTGGGGCACGTAAGCCACGGAACCCTAAAATGCAACTCATTTGGCCATTAAAAAGCTGATAGCGATGGAGTTAAGAGCGATTTTGGAGAAGGAGGAGAAGCGGGGAGGGGCGGGGAGGAAGGAAGTTAGGAGAGGGGAAGGGGGGCAGGAGTCGGGGGAACAGGGAGGAGTGGGAGGGCTTTTGGATTGGGGGACATTCTAGCAGACGGGCAGTGGGGCAGCCTCACCTTGATGCTCACCGATCCCTCCACCTTTGACAGCTCCCCAAGGAGGGCAGACAGCAGGGAGGACTTCCCTGCCCCCACGGCACCGACAACAGCCAGCAGACGACCCTGCGGCACAGTGAGGTTGATCCTGGGAACACAGGAGGGGAGACATGTCCCTGGGCAGGGCCCAGCCCGAGTCTGCAGGACTGGGGAAGCCCAGACGGAGCCAGCCTTTCCCGTTGGTGACTCCTCCAAAGGTCTTTCCCTCTCCCCGTCCCTGTCTGGCGACTCAGGGAGCCATCTTCGCCATGCACGTGCGTACGCACGCACACGAGCACGCATGTATAAGGCACGCACAGCCCACGGGCCCATGCACGCAGCCTCCCCCACAAAGTCAGACGAGCGCACACATCGATGCGACCCACATGCCACATACACGGACGGACGCGAGCTCACACACGGACACGTAAACACACCCACAAGTGCACGCACATTTACACAAACACACCTGTTCACACCTGTGAACACCCACAGACACGTATGCACCACACCCACATACCTGAATCCACACACACTCTCCGTTGTGGCAGAGGAGGTTACCCGCCTTGCTCTGGTCTACATCACTGCTCTAGGCTGCTCATCACGTGCCCTCTGCCCCTACGGTGGGCTGCAGCCCATCCCCCACCCTATTGCCAGAGGGACGGTTAAAATCCAAGGGGGATCATGAGTTCCCTCCGCTGCTCCCCATTTCACTCAGGAGAAAAGGTAAAGTCCCAGCCGTTCGCAAAGGATGCCTAACCTCATTGCTCTGTCCATTAAGCTGCTCTGCCTGGACCTCACTGACCTCCCCTCTCTCAAAGACCGCAGGCCAATGGTTCTCAAGCGGGAGGGAGTGTGGGCCCCACCCACGTGTCATTTGTCACACCTGGTGGGGGTCGCTGCTAGAAACTGTTGGGTAGAGACTGGAGTTTCTGCTAAACATCCTACAAGGCCTGGGACAGCCCCTACAACAAAGAAATCTCAAGCCCTAATGCTGAGGTAGAGAAACCTTGGTCTAGACACACTCCTGCCTCAGGACCTTTGTACTTGCTATTTCTACGGCCTACAAAGCTCTTCTCCCAGACACCTGCAAGGCTAATTCCTTCCCTTTATCATGACCCTACTACTCATCCCTCTCCCTCGACATCACTCCCTTGCCCTAATTTCTCATTTGGGTGCCCCCATCAGAAGGTCAGGCCCAAGAGAGCAGCGCCCGTGTCTGTTCTCTCCACTCTGTCCCCTGGGCCTCCCACAGCGGCTGGCACACGGCAAGCGTTTAATAACAACTACGAAGTGACTAGATGACAATCGACATGACTTCCCGGCATATTTTCTTTCCCTTCTTCATGGGGTGTTGGAATTGGACTAGGATCTTCTATCACAGAGACCCAGCCAGCACTGGGAGGCTGGAGGAGACTGTGATCCGGGGACTGACACAGGAGAGAGAGAGAAGCAGACATGGCAGGTTAGGCTGGGCCGTGGGGCGCCTCTCGGCTAGGCCTCTTTCGGCGTCATCTTCGCCAGCTTGAGGAGCGGGGAGGTGTCTCCTTCCGGACCAGGGAGGCTCAGACTCTCTCCTGTTCCTCCATCTCCAGGAGTCTGGCTTCCCCAAAACTCTCTGCCCAGGGCTAGTCCTACCGATCTCCCTGCCAGCCCTAGCACAGACTAACCCAGCCTCCAGTGCCCAGCTGTCGGAAGCTGCTAGAGCCTCTGGCGTCTGCCTCCTGCCAACGGGAAGGATGTTTCCAGGGAGGCCGGGCTGTACCTGCGCAGGCAGGGCGTGCTCTCCCGGGACCAAGCGAAGGTGCCGTCGTGAACGCTGATGCAGGTCTCCCCAACAGCTGTGGGGCAGAATGGGAAAACCCAGGTAAGCCATGCTTGGTGAGTCTCATTGCACCACAGGGCCTGGAACCCCTCTGATTTTATTTCCTCGCTTGAGGAACACACGGCCGTGCTTATCTCCCTGGCCATTCTGCATGAGGGCAAGGACCTAGTTGGTTGGAGGGTTCAAGGCTGTACGCCCAGAGTGGCACATAGTAGGTCCTCACGAGTCACTGCTGAATGACTGGGGGGAAAGCAGCATCGTCCTCGTTCCCATGGTACACGGCTGATGGCCTCATCCGCACGTGCCATCCTGGCGCCAGCAGCCCCCCAGCTGGACCCTAGCATTTGGTCAGGGGGGCTGCAGGGGTGCTGCTAGTCCTGTCACCTCTCCCGCACCCCTCCTGGCGAAGTCTGCACTCACTGCATCTGGAGGGACTTGAGTCCACAGCCCCAGGGTCCACTTCTTCCAGGCAGAGGAAGGCGGCCAGACGGTCCAAGGACACCCGGGCCTGGGGAAACCAAAGCTCCAGGTCACTGGTGCCCAAAGAGAAAAAAAAAAAAAAAAAAGAACTCGAGCCTCGAGCCTCGGGTGTCTGATGCCTTAGGATGTGGAAAAGCTTCCGGTCTCCCGAGCCCAGCACATTTGTAAGGCATTAGCACAAAGCTTTCTGGGTCACAGGATACAGTGCGCATGGAGGTGGGGACCATGATGGTGACAGTGACCTCCCAGCTCCTCTCTTCTAATTAGCATAATAGGGACAATGGAGCTGCTGCCCAGATGAGACCCAGCAAGAGGACGGAGGCTTGTCCAAGGGAGTCATCAGACCATTATCAGAAATAATTCCAGGGGCGCCTGGGTGGCTTAGTGGGTTAAAGCCTCTGCCTTCGGCTCGGGTCATGATCCCAGGGTTGTGGGATCGAGCCCCGCCTTGGGCTCTCTGCTCAGCGGGGAGCCTGCTTCCCCCTCTCTCTGCCTGCCTCTCTGCCTACTTGTGATCTCTCTGTCTGTCAAATAAATAAAATCTTATAAAAAAAAAAGAAATAATTCCAAACATTGTCCCCCTAGGGCGGCTGTTTAAATAGAGATGGGTCAGCAAGGCCACTTGCCTTCATCTCCATCATGGCCCAGTGTGAGTGGAGACAGCAAGAGACGAGAGTCCACATAAATAATGCTTGGTATGGAAAGGGAATGGGCAGGCTGGTGCGTCGCTGTATCCTCTGCGCCTCCCTGCTTCCCTCCGCTGTCCCCCTCCCTCCCCCGTCTGGCCTCCTCCCCTGGGGGCAGTGTGGGGATGCATGGGGTTGGGCCTTTCCGATAAACCCCTGCAAGGCTGCCCAGAGGGCCTCCCTGCCCCACTGCCTCACCTGGATCGTGGAATTGATGGAGAAGGGCAGGAAAGCCTGAGCCTTGTTGAGGATGGCGAGGACCGTGAGGGTCACAAATACTTTCTCAGCGTCCATGGCGTTCTCCTCAGCCACCAGTGTGTGGACAGCAAACAGAACCAGCGCGGCCTGGGGGGGACACGGGCAGTGACAATGAGCTGGGAACCCGAGCCAGCGGGCCATCTCTGGGGGCCTGTGTGGCCCAGCCCACCATGTTGGAACATCCCCCTCCATCCGCCCCTCACCCCAAATTCTGCAAACCCTCCGGCCTCACTCCTTGTTCATGCAGCTGTGCAGTGTTTCTTAAAAAGTACGAGTGTCTTGTTGAAAGGAGCTACATGTGTAGCCCCCATTCTAGACTAGCAACTCTTGGTTCCTGGCATCTGGGGACGCCATGACGTTTGATTTTGGTAGCATGTGGGAGGTTCTAGACATGGGTGGGACTTGTGGTTCTAGAACGCCTTGAAGACAACCCTGGAGTTGTGGGCATCAGCAGCACTTGAGGGGAGGGCCCTGGGCACTGGTGGCATCTGTGGTTCTGGATGTCACTGGGGGATGTGAGTTCTAGGTGTTGGCAGTGTTTCGGTTCTAGGTGTCACTTGGTGATGACACGATGGTCTGGGAGTAATGGTGACTCAGCCATCCTGCTGGGGAGCTCTCACGGTTCTGAGTGATGGTACTTGTTGCTCTGAGTGTTGATTTTGTCGGCAAGGGGGATGCCTGCCCCCCCCCTTCTGGAAATACTCATCCTTCTGGAAATACCAGTTAAGGTCCATCTACCACCAGCCTTGAATATCCTATGAGGAGCTTGGATTATTTGGCAGTGAGCCATTGCAGGTTTTTAGCAACAGCGTGACTGGAGTCACAGCTGTGCCTTAGGAAGGCTGATTGGGCAGTAATTAGTGAAACGAACTGGAGGACAGGACGGGCACTGTGCCCGCATGCGGCCGTGGCAGCCATGTGACGGCCGGCATCAGTGCGGACGTGGCGTTCTCTCCCTCCAGCTCCCTGCCCCTGTGCCAGAAGCAGCAGCAGTTCCAGATGCCTGGCACCTTCTATAGGAGAATGACAGACCTTATTAGCCACGACCACCTTCAGGGGAATTATCTAAGTGGTTAGCTGATTCAGCACAAAGCAAGGATCCCTGACAGAGGGAAGGATCCAGGAGAGCTACATTTGAGCGATGGGGTGGTCTGGAAAAGATCCAGGATCTGGGGGGCAGGGCCTCCACCTACCTCATCCCTCCCCCACCCCGAGCAATCCCTCCCTTAGTCTGTGCTGTGCAGAGAGGCCAGGGTGACCTCACCAGAAATGTGGACACTTGGAAGGACACCAGAGACACGGAAAAGAGGAGGTTGGAAGTCCTCAAAGCGCCCAGCTCCTGGCCCCGGATGCGCAGGATTCTTTCTAGAAAGGCTCCCTCCCAGCCGTGGGACTTGACTGTCTTCATATTCCCCATGATGCTGCTCGTGAGCCGTGCCCGAGAATCCTTCTGCCTCATGTGCTCTTTCTGGGACCGGAGGGAGGAAGAGGGCAGAGGTCAGGGAAATGTCAAGAATTTCCCTTCTGCAAAACCATCACACCCCACCTTTAGCAAATGCTGTTGATTCTCCCTCCACGCCAGGCCCCAAACTGTCCGCCTTTCAACATCGCCGTCCCCACCATCCTGGTCCATATTGTGGTCATCTCGCCCCTGGACCACTGTTGGTGCCTCCTCCCTCCTGTCCCTGTGCTTCGGCCCTCATTGTGGTGGTGACAGATCATGGGCCATCACAGAAGGAAGCAAGACTGGGGTAGGGGTGGAAGAGATGGACCCCTGAACCAGCCCGGAGTGACACAAGAGCTATGATGAGAAGGGACTGAGCACACAAAGAATGGGTAGGTGAGGTGGACGGGATAGATGAAGGGGACAGCATGACCCAGAGGACAGACAGTGTGGTCCGGGGGAGGGTGTGGGGGAGGGGGAGCTGGGCTGGACCGTACTGGGACATGGAGGTCAGCCAGAGGAATTTGGGCTGAGTTTCCCTGTGTTTCACCAGGGAGGGGCATCCTCCCCTGGGCAGGTGTGGAGAATGCCTTAGAGGAGGCTGGACAGGAGGCTCCAGAAACAGTGTCGGTGAGACCAATCTTTCTCCACCCTCCCTTCCTCCCTCCCTCCATCCAAGTGCCAGGCGTCATTCTCAAAGCTGAAATCGCATCAGTGCATATTCCCAAGCGCTGTGAACGTTCCAGTCTCAGGACAGAGAGATAGCAAATCCAAGAGACAGGCACGAAGTGACAAGTGCTTTAGAACCAGACATCACAAGCCAAGTTGGCCAGCAGCTGGGTATGAAGGGGAGGGACATGTTGCTATGGTAACCAGGGGCCAGTAAGGGCTCAGGGGTGGGGAGACAGGGCCCTCTTGGGGGAGGGCTAGTCCTAGACAGAGGAAACCAGAGGAGCAAAGGCCCTGAGTAGAGCTTGAGGACCAGGGGAGGGCAGTGGGGGAGTGGAGTGAGCCGGGGCAGGGGGCCAGGAGGCGAGCCCAGATCACAGTTGGCCTGCTGGACACCACAGGATCTTGTCTTTGACTCTGAACAAGATGCTCGGGTAGGGACAAGGGCAGAAGCAGAGACTCAGGGAGCATGAGACGGGGACAACATTCTGAACACATCTGCTGATGGATGGCATGTCAGAAAAAGATGCATCAAAGCTGACCCATGGCTGGCTTGTGGCATGGCTGCTGGAGGGGTGCAGCAGCTGTCCACTGAGATGGGGATACCGGGCGGAAGGCAAGGGTCTGAGTGACGTGAAAGGCTCACGCCACCCTGTCCCCCGTCCCCGCCTCACCTCCCCGCACCTGCGCCAATGTCAGTCCCATGACCCGCGGGCTTCCCCTTCCCACTTCCCACCCAGCGTGTCCCTTCTCCCAAATGTCACACCTGATGCTGTTTCCTCTTCTTGGTGATGAAGAAATTCAGAGGGAGGAGGCTCATGAAGACAGCGATGGAAGTGAGGGCAGAGAGTCCTAGAAGCTGGAGACAGAGAGCGTGGGATGCCACAGGACATCTCTAGGAGCCCAGCTGATGGCCCCAAGAGATTTAGTCAGACTTGGGTCCTAAGGCAAGGGACGCCAGGGAAGCTGATGAGAGCAGCCAGTGGACACCTGCTGAAGATGGCGTCCTTCTCTGTCACATTGGGGAACGGTCCACCTCACCCAGAGGTGCTGGAGTCATATTCAAGTAGGTCATGCTTCTAGGCAGGACAGGGCAAGGGTGTGTGCCTGACCAGAACGGTGAATTCGGATCTCCGGAGTCAGGGTCTGAGTTCAAAATCCCGGCCCTGGCACTTACTGGTGTAGCCTTGGGCAAATTACTTACCCTCCCTAAGCTGCAGCTCAGACCCTGACTCCTGGGGAAGGTGACTTTAGAACAGTTATGTTCCTTCTTGCCCGTGGTTTCTCTATCTGGAAAATGTGGAGGTGGGGCTGGCGTAAATGATTTCTAAGGGGTTGTGACTATTTGAAATTCTACCCGAGGTCACGTGCACCCAGTTTCTAGACAACCCCCACCCCCTTCAGACCATGGCCCTCGGTTTCCTCTCTCAGCCTGAAGGAAGGCTATTTCCCTAACTTTAAACACCGGGACCGCCAGGATCATTTGTGCAACAATTGTGCCACCCAGTGGCGAAGTGGAGAAGTGCCCAGAAGGCCAACACCGGCCCCCAGCCAGGGTTGGAAAAGTAATCCAAGAATGGTAAGGGGAAGGTGAAACTTTCTCTGGCAAAAACAGTTATCACTTGGGAAACATGCTACAAATGCTACCTGTGGCAACCTCGATGTCCATCTTCCCCCTCTTAGCCCGGTTTCAGGGGGGACCCTCTGATGTTGGGGGATCATCTCCCAAAAGGCCAGGGAAGTAATGGGTGTGTCTTTGGCGGATTTGCTTGGGTCAGGGGTCTACCCGCCCATTTACTCTGATTTTTTCTGTCCTTCCTTGCCCTCTCTCTTCCTGATAATGACATCTAACATTTACTTATTTTTAAAGATCTATTTATTTGGAGAGAGAGAGAGAAAGAGAGCGAGCACTCAAGCACATGCTTGAGAAGAGGGAGGGGCAGCGGGAAAGAATTTTCACTCAGGCTTCCTACTCGGCATGGAGCCTGACACGGGGCTCAGTCTCAAGACCCATGAGATCATGGCTTGAGCCCAAACCACGCGACGGACGCTCAACCGACTGAGCCAGCCAGGCGCCGCTCACATCTAACATTTAAGCACTTCAGGGCAGGAACTGTTGGAAGCTATGCCCACTGCATGCTGGGCCCTGGATACAAGGTAGCAAGTCAGAAGGGGTCCTGGCCCCAGGCCCCACAGGGTGGGGGACAGTAGGAGGAGATAACACACAGTCACCAGGATGTACAGTGACCACGTAGCCCTGGATGGTATTGGGGAGTAGTCCCCGCCCACAACCATTGATAGCCCCGCCCAGGGGTCTGTGAACCAGGTCATACCTGCCAGAGATAGATGAAGCAGATGGCCATCCAGATGATGGTCATCCACAGCCCGTTAAGGTAGATGATACTGTCTATCAGTCGCTGTACATCCACGGACACCAGATTGACCACATCACCCACGGCACTGGCCTTTCTGGAAGCACTGGACAGGACCAGGACCTGGGCAGGGTGGGAGGATCGAGATCTCAGTCCGAGGGAGGGACAGGACGAGTACGTCCCTCTGTCCCCCTGCACGGACGGAACAAGGGCACAGCAGCCTGGCTGGCCTGGATCAAAGCTGGTCTGCCCTTTGCTGGCAGAGGCAGGTCTCCGTGCACGCATCTGTAAACTGGGCCAGTAAATCTCCCAAGCCGCCCTCCCAGGGGACGTCAGGAGAATTCAGAGGACGACAAAAACAGAAATGCTCTGGGATCCCCAGAGCACTGGAGTGACAAGTTAGTAGCATAACACGCCAAACCCTGGGGTTTATGATGATAATGGTGGTCCCTTGCTGAGTGCTCCCTACGTCCCAGGCCCTGTGCTAAGTGAGCCGTGTCATCGTTTTCTGGGACGGAGCAGATCCCACAGCCAGATGGAGGAGGGGCTGCGGCATTTCATTCCATCTGCAAGGCCACGGATAAAACGCTCTATTTTTATATCACTAAGGAGAAAAAAAATCAGTGCAATTAACTTGAAACACACGAGACACATCTTGATTACAGAAGGGTTAAAAAAGTGATCAGAGGGGCACCTGGGTGGCTCAGTGGGTTAAACCTCTGCCTTCAGCTCAGGTCATGATCTCAGGGTCCTGGGATCGAGCCCCGCATTGGGCTCTCTTCTCAGTGGGGAGCCTGCTTCCCCCCCTCTCTGCCTACTTGTGATCTTTCTGTCTCTCTCTGTTAAATAAATCAATAAAGTGTTTTTTTAAAAAAAAGTGACCCGAGAATCAGTGATTCAGGATGAGTCACCCCACTCTACAGCCAAGGAAAACTGAGGCACAGAGAAGTTGACCAACTTGCCCAAAGTTGGAGGGCTTTTTAAAGTCTGGGCCAAGCTTGGAATCTGGGATACAAGGGCTGACACGAGCTAGACAGGGTGGCAGACCAACCCCCACAGGCATTTCAGGTGCCCTTTACACCCCAACATAGTTCTCTGGCAGCCCCATATGTGCCCTGGCCCTGGGGTCACAGTGGACCCCATCCAGCCCATTGAATGCTAGGTTCTATTTTCAATCTTCTCTGCTGAGTGTGTGAGGGAAGAAGTAAGGGGGTGAAGGAGTGAACCCAGAATGACTGAGCAGAAAATTTAAAAAAAAATCTTTTTAGGGGCACGTTGATGGCTCAGTTGGTTAAGTGTCTAGCTCTTGACCACAGCTCAGGTCTTGATCTCAGGGTCATGAGTTCAAGCCCTGTATTGGGCTCCAATGCTGGGCATGGAGCCAACTTAAAAAAAAATCTTTAAATCTTTATTGAGTACCTACTCTGAGACTCACAGTAAACTGTATGCTAAGAATATGGCTGTGAACCACAGAAGCAGGTGGCTTGCTCTCCCAGGAGCAGAGTTTGAGCTGGGGAGGAAAATTAAATAAAGACTTAGAGTTCATTCTCTTTTTAAAAGATTTACTTATGGGGCGCCTGGGTGGTTCAGACGGTTAAGCATCTGTCTTCAGCTCAGGTCATGATTCCGGGGTACTAGGATCGAGTCCTGCATCTAGCTCCCTGCTGAGCAGAGAGCCCAATGAGGGGCTCGATCCCAGGACCCCGGGATCATGACCTGAGCCAAAGGCAGAGGCTTTAACCCACTGAGCCACCCCAGCACCCCTATTTATTTATTTGAGAGAGAGAGAGCGAACGCACATGAGCAGTGGAGGGGCAGAGGGAGAGGGAGAAGGAAACTCCCTACCGAGCAGGGAGCAACATAGGGCTTGATCCCAGGACCCAGAGCTCAGGACCTGAGCCTAAATCAATAGTTGGTTGGATGCTTAACTGACTGAGACACCTAGGCGTCCCATTCCTCATTCTTTAATGATAATTATGAGAAGTGTTAGGAAGAACTGTTTTAAAATATCATTCAGTAATATTAGTAATATTATGCAATAATAATAATTATTATTATTACAGTTACCTATTAGCAAGGTAGACTGTGGGCGAGGGTCTTTATCGTGATTTTCACAGGAAAGAAGGGCGAGGCAGGGGAAGCAGGATTGGCTGGTTGGAATAATCTCGGTGGGTTCTGGGATGCAGGAGCTGTCCCTCATGGTCCAGTACCTGGCCCTGGGGTGATGAGGGCAGGTGTGGGGGGGCCCAGAGTATTGAGAGCCCCATCAAGGGGGCGACTGGGCATGTGAACTCTGGACTGGTTCGTTAGCAGATGAAAAGCATGCACCCACTGAGTCATGTACTACCTGGGGGCATCCTTCCAAGGTTGCCAGTGCCCTGGATATCAAAGCATTGGATGTGGAAAATAGGACGCAGTTAATGTGCTTAATGCACAGCCATCCAGGAGCTGTTCCCTCTGTACCGCTTCTCCTCCAGGGAACAGCGCAGGGGTGAGAGGACCCCATAGGAGCCAATATCTCTTCCGCCAGATTGTCTTGTGGGCTTTGCTTCTGGACTCCTGAGGAGATGAGAGTCACTGCACCGAGAGGAGCCCAAAGCTCTGGCTCCCCACCAGGTATTTGTACTCCATTGACAGAATTTTCAGCCCTAATGAGTTTACCAATGGGCTGGGAGTCATTTTTGCCATAAGCAGTGTTACCTGGTAACACAGCTGACAGCCCACCTCTATGCAGTTTCCACACGGCCCTGAGATTAGCCCTTTCTCCTCATGGGGGGATGAGGGAAAGGTAGGTTCATAAAAAGAAACGGGAAGTGTGTCTAGGTAGTAGGAACAGCAAGTGCAAAGGCCCTGAGGCGGGGAGGTTGCCTGGTATGTTTGTGGCTGGAGTAGGTTGAACAAGAGAGGTGTGTGATATGATAGAGTTGGAGAGGTCCCAGGGTCAGATCACTCAAGGTCTTAGGGAAAAAAACCAAGGAGGTCAGTGAGAGTGACTACGAATGAGTAAAGTAATCACTGAGTACATTTTTAGGCACAGATGATATGATGTGACCCTTTTGGGCTAGAACATTTATATATAAATTGGGACAAGACGGGGGGATGGGAAAGACCCACCCCTCTCCTCCAGGGCTCACCTTTCTGTACACCAGGCCTGTGATGGCCGTTCGGATCCTCATCTGCAGCACTTTGACACTGTACATGTAGTATTGCTCCAGCAGCGATTGCAGGGAGGCAGAGAGAAACATCAGCACCGCGAGGAGATAGCCCTTCCAGGCCGGGGTTGTGGGATTTCCCATAAACTCCAGAAAAAGGCTTTTGAGAGAGGGAGGGTACAAGTGGTGAGAGAAGGCATGTGTGGCTGTCAACTTTACCTGAGCCTGGTGAAGGGTGGAGAATCAGACAGCATGGGAGATATTTTTGCCAAAACGGCTGCAGTGATTCCTCCCACGGTCCACAGGCACTCACTTCCAAGGTGACTGCTGTTCCTTTGACCAAGAGGTGAGCTGTTTGGTTTTTTCCTTAAAGCTTTTATTTATTTATTTATTTGACAGAGATCACAAGTAGGCAGAGAGGCAGACTGAGAGAGAGGAAGGGAATAGGAATCAGGCTCGTGCTGAGCAGAGAGCCTGATGCAGGGCTCGATCCCAGGACCCTGAGATCATGGCCTGAGCCGAAGGCAGAGGCTTTAACCCACTGAGCCACCCAGGTGCCCCAAAAGGTGAGTTTTTACCTCCACCTGTCATGGGCTCAGCTGTGTCCCTACAAAATACCTATGCTAAGTACTAATCCCTGGTATTTTAGAATGTACCTGTATTTGGAGCTCGGGCCTTTCAGGCGGTGATTTAGTTAAAATAAGGCCGTTAGGGTTGGACCCTAGAGTCCAATCTAACTCCTGCCGTTCTAAGAGCAAATTAGCACACAGAAGGAGATACAACAGGCATGCACACACGAAGAAAAAACCCATCTAAGGACCCAGCAAACGGAGAGAGAGTCCTCAGATATAATCAATCTTGATCTTGGACTTCCAGCCTCCAGAACTCTGAGAAGATAAATGAGTGTTTTCTCAGGCTCCGAGCCCATAGTCCTTTGTTACAGCAGCCACAGCAAACAAATACACCATTCCCTGAATCTGGGCTGGTCATACAACCAGCCTTGGCCCAGAAAACCCGGTGGAGGTGAGACCGTGTCAGCTCCAAGCCTGGGGCGTCAAGAGAAAATGCAACTTTCACTCTGTGTCTTCGAGCCCTGCCAAGGGGCCATGTGAACAGCCAGAGCAGACAATGTGGAGTGTGAAAGATGATGTGGGGCAGAGACAAACTGTCCCAGCTGAGACCCTCTGAGACCAGTCCATCCCCAGCCAGCCTCCCAGCTGACCACACAGGCCCATGAGTGAACCCGACTGAGGAACGAAGAACAACAGCCCAGCAGAGCCCAGCCCAAATCGCTGACCCACGTTACCGTGAACCCAAGAAGTGGTTGTTAACCCCTCGCTTTGGGACTGTTTTGTTATACAGCAAAAGCTAACTGATACAGCCAGGTTAGCATTCATTCATTTTCTCTCTCTGAGAAATGTCACCTTCTCATTTATTTTTTTCCCCCTTCCTCAGTGTCCTTTCCACTCACCCACCCTCCAGGGCCCTGAGCTCTGGAGGACTAGGCAGAGGCAGGAGAGATGCTACCCCCCCACCCCCCAGCTGTGGAAGGACGGCATCAAGGAAGGGACCACCATCAGCAAGGCCCCAAAGACCTGGACCCACCTGAGGAGCTTGGGGATACCCAACCTGAAGACATCAGAGATGACAATGGCCAAGGTCGCCAGGAGGAAGGTGGAACGGGACATCTGCCAGATGGCCCTCAGCAACGGGCCCCTCTGGCCCCCTTCTTGCTCCAGCAAGGGCTCCGTCTCTGGGGTCTCTATGCCACGGCTCCCTTTCTTTCTAGCTGCTCTCACCTTGGTGTGCCTTCAGGAATAGGAGAAATGGGCTCCAGGTCATTGCAATAGATTGAATATTTGCATCTCCCCCAAACTCATCTGTGGAAACCTAACCCCCAGTATTCTGGGGAGGGAGGGCTTTGGGGAGGTGATGAGGTCACAAGGGTGGAGCCCTCATGAATGGGGTTAGTGCCCAGATAAAATGGGCTCCAGACAGCGTCTTCCTCCTTCCACCAAGGACAGAGCCCGGATACAGCTGTCTGGGCAGCAGGAAGCTGGCCCCCAACGAGACTCCACATCAGTGGTATTTTAAATATTCCCAGAGGTGGCATCTGCATGTCCAGCAAGACCAGGCATTACAGGGTTGTTTTTCTAGCAAAGGGGATGAGTGGGCATGGATTCAGCCATGTTCCCTCACCTGTTCTTCTCTGTACCCCAGAGGGCCCCTTTATGAGACAACTGGGCAGAGGAGGGGCCAGGCAGGGGGGCAGCCCTAAGGCATGACGGTTGTTTCTGGGAATGCACATGCACTGAGCCCCTCCTGTGTGCCAGGCACGCTTTAGTCCTCCAAAGAAGCTGGCAGGTGAGGTGTTATGCCCATTTCACAGACTAGCAGATGAAGGTTTAGAAGGAACTTGTCTAAGGGCCCACAGTGGGGAAGCTGAAGCATTGGGATTTGATCCCAACTCTGTCCCAAGTGGCACTTGGCAAGCCACTGATGCAGCTCCCCCCTTTCCCCCCAACAACCGGCTAGCCCGGAGGTGGTTTGGAGCTGGTCTAGAACCAGTTTAGAATCACAGCTGATGTCCGTGGCCCTGGCACTCTCAGTCTGGACGAAACGCAGGTGGAAGCTGGGGGAAGGGCGGGGGAGGGGGCGGGTGGGAGATCCAGCTGGCCAGGTCGTCAGCTGCTGAGAGCCCAGGGGCTGTGTGGCCTTGGGTCTGTATGGCCTGCCCTCTTTGGGTCTGTGTCCTTGTGCGTGAAAGGATAGGGTTGGTCTCACTCTCTGTGCTCCTTCCAGCTCTGTCAAACTCCGGGGTTAGCAGTAATTTCACTGCGTGTTTACAGAGCTGGGGCTCAGGGCCAGGCCCTGGGATCAGCCCTTTTCCTGCAACAGCTTATCGATTTTCCTTGACCTCCCTGCCTGGTGGCTGTCATGGGCTCCCCATTGGACCTAGGACACGGAGGTTCTAAGAGCTGGTGGCAGTGGCTTGAGGTCACACAGTGAGGACCAAGCAGGGATTTGAGCCCAGATCTCAATTTGTGATGCACAGAGCACCTGTTTGTAAACCCCACTCACAAACATTTTTAGAAAGAAGAAAAAAACAACAACTGATCTTGGTGAGTGCTGGTGACCTGACCTTCACTAAGCCAAGGCCTTGCCCCTTGACCCATGGCCCAGCTTCTTGTTTGGTTTGGTGTCTCTGGAGGGTCTGTCACTGAGCTGGGCATGGCCTGCTGTTCACAAACATTTTGGCATTTGGGTCTCGAATGCCAAAAAGATGTCACCTTCTTGTCACCTGGCCAGCCCTCCCCATCAGCCCATCGTTTAGTTCACTGCCTTCAAAGCCATGCTCACCCCCTCCTACACTCATCTTTATGTATTTGTCTTGTTAGAATTCCGGGAGTGTAGACTTTGCTTGTATTTTCCCCTCGTTTGGCTCCTGAATGCAGTAGGTGCTCAATAAATAATTGCCAAATGAATGGGAAAAAATAGATGTGGGACGGGTGCCAAGGGCCTGATAAGGGTGCCTGGTGCATAAAGTTGGAAAGCTGTGTGGAAGGAAGGAAAGCAGGCAACCTGGTCTGGTGGACAGAACCTGCGTTGGAGCCAGGAGCCCAAGATTCAAATGCCCGCTTGGTCCCCCTCCCCTCTGAGCCTCAGTGTTTCCATCTGTCAAATGGGGTAGGCCAGGAGAGGACATTGAAGGCCTCTTTCCAGCTGCATGTTTCACTCCATTCTGCTCTGGCTGCCTGCCCCAGAATTCTGAATCTCTGTGTTCAACCGGCAGGCTCTGTAGTTGGGTTCTTCCTTCCCAGTGGGGCTACGTTCCATCAGGAGAGGTCTCTAGAATGGCGTCTGGTCTTTGGTCTCTGGACTGAAGGCCATTTAGTGCAGGGTTTGCACATGACCACAGGGAGAGACAGGGGGTGTGAGCAGCCAGGGTCCAAGTCGGGGAGGAAGAAGGAGGGGTGCGGACTGTGGCAAAGCAAAGACATGTCCCCATGAGGCGCCTGGGTGGCTCAGTGGGTTAAAGCCTCTGCCTTCGGCTCAGGTCATGATCCCAGGGTCCTGGGGTCGAGGCCCGCATTGGGCTCTCTGCTTGGTGGCGAGCCTGGTTCCCTCTTTCTCTGCCTATTTGTGATCTCTTTCTCTCTGTCAAATAAATAAATAAATAAATTAAAAAGACATGTCCCCTGTCCACTGGGACAGCTGCTATCAAGATCCGCCCCCCTGTTGCCATGATGGGATGTGACCTGGCAGTGCCAGTCTCCTTTACTTTCTCATTTTTTTTAAAGATTTTATTTATTTATTTGTTAGAGAGAGAGAGAGCGCGAGCACAGGCAGACAGAGTGGCAGGCAGAGGCCCAGGGAGAAGCAGGCTCCCTGCCGAGCAAGGAGCCCGATGTGGGACTCGATCCCAGGACGCTGGGATCATGACCTGAGCTGAAGGCAGCCGCTTAACCAACTGAGCCACCCAGGCGTCCCTACTTTCTCATTTAAAAAAAAATTATTTATCTATTTTAGAGAATGAGTGCAAGGGGGGAGGGACAGAGGGCAAGGAAGAGAGAGGATCTTGAGCAGACTCCCCACTGAACACAGAGTCCAACACGGGGCTCGATCTCACAACCCTGAGATCATGACCTCAGCCAAAATCAAGAGTCGGACACTTAACACACTGAGCCACCCAGGCGTCCCCTGCCAGTCTACTTTAAGAGACCAGAATTCCAGATTTTTTACATGAAGTCTCCAATGTTTTAAATGTCGGCAACTTAAAAAAAAAGGAAACAAAAAGCCCCAAATAACAACAGTAAACACCACGTGGACCAAACATACCCTTATGAAACCCATCTGGTTGGCAAGTGGCGGGTCCCTGACCTTGCAGGATGACATCCTCTCCCATCCCCCAGAACTGCAAAGTACTTTAGAAAAAGAACCAAAGTTCTCTCCATGTGTAATCTGCGCCAAAAATAACCGAGTTGGATCTCAGTCGGCCAGGCCTTCCTGTCTTTCTGTCAGTTGCTGTGGATTCTTAAACTGTTATAAAGAATGTTTTTATCCCAAGTTCTCATGCCCCTGGGGAGGCATGGGAGAGAGTGGGCAAGACCTCCAGCACCCTTTTGAATGCATTCTGCCACTTAAAATCTTGTATGAATGGAGGAGCAGGACACCAAGCTAGGCCTGGAGAATGAGTTGCTGTTTTGATTTGCTCATATCATTTACCCCTTTTGTGGAATCACACTCACCCTACTGCGGCTCTGAAGGGACCACCAAGTATGGGGGGCCTGCCCTCTCACTATGGGATTGGTCCCTATTTGGCACATGACTCAAGCCAGCCAATCAGAGGCCTTGCTTAGCATTTTCTACATGGATGCTCGGAGAGACACTCATTTTGTGGGAGTTGCTACACCAGCAGGATATGAGACAGGCAGAGGCACAGACAACAGCTGAGCTGAGAAATGGAGAGAAAGAATTTGGACATTATGCAAGTCCCTGGATCCAGCCACACCTGAGGCCAGACTACCTTCTCAGCTATGTGAGCCAATAGACAGTCTCTCTCTCCCTTTCCCTAATTTGGAGGATTCAGCTATCTACAACAACTGCCCCAAATCCTTCAGTACACAAGAGAACCCCGTAACTCTTCCTACAGAGCTAAGTCACTTTTGTCTGTCCCCTGAAACACCGAGGTCAGGTCATTTGTCCTAGGTCATCAACTACACAAAGGCAAGACTTCATTTAACCCACGTTTAATGAATCCTATTTGAC
This sequence comes from Mellivora capensis, assembly GCA_004024625.1. NCBI lineage: Eukaryota > Metazoa > Chordata > Mammalia > Carnivora > Mustelidae > Mellivora > Mellivora capensis. The sequence goes on along the minus strand of PISX010002360.1, from coordinate 16,637 downwards.
TGCTCTTTTCCGTAGGTCAGAGATTCTCAGACTGGGTTCCTCAGAGTCAGAGGAGACCACAGAAGTTTCTAGACATGCCACAGATGGCAGGAGGGAGGCAGAGTGGACAGGACTAGAAAGAGCTTGAAATCCTCTGGATAATAGATACTCTTTGAGCTTTTACCATTTTTGAGGTATTCTCTAAATTCTTTTCCAAAATCTTTTTTCCCCTCCCCCATGGGCAATGAGCCAGAACCTAATGGGATGCCCATTGAACAGATAAGAAAACCGAGGACCAGGAAACCAATCCTTCAGGTTAAGTAGTAAGTAGATGTGTGCACCTTATGGACCACCACCCAACCCTCCACTCCCCCACTCCCTGCCCCTGCCTGATTCCTGCTTGCCACCCCCCCCATTTAAGCTTCCTTCTGGGGGCCCCAAGGAGCACCCAGTGTGGCCTTAGGGAGCCTGCATAGCCCTCTGGGAGGAAACATCCCTTGACCCTGGTCAGTTAATGCTTAGTGAGATCACTGGCAGGCAGGGAAGTATGGCGGTGGAGCCCAGAGTGGGGTCCGGGGTTGTATTTGGGGCCAAATGATTCGCTTTGTTGACCAGATATGGGCCACACTCTCATTTTTCATCCACTCACCGCTGGGCCGCACTGCGGTTCCTTGTCCATTCCCTTTCGAGCTGGGAAACAAGTTCTTCTGAGGAGTTTTCTCGGCTAAGTGACCAGAGGTCTTCTGGCCCCAGTGTCCTCCTGTAACCCCTCCACACCAGCCTGTGAAAGAAGGTCACCAGAGCCAGCTCCCATTGCCATTCCCCCACAGGGTCCTGACCTGGTAGCCGTGTGACCCTGAGTAAGTCACCTTACCCCTCTGTGCTTCTGCTAGCCCCTCAGGAAAACGAAAGCAATTAGCTGAACCACGCCTAACATTTGTGGGCACATTGTGGGTTTACACAAATCATCTCATTAAATCTCATGTGATGACTACTGACCCATTTTACAGATGAGGGAAAAAAAAATAGAGGCTCAGAGAGATCAAGTGTCTTAACCAAGGAGCGACCTGCGTGGCAAGGGAACTAAACCTCCCTGGGGGTCAGAAACCCAGAGTTGGACACCCGAACTCTACCCTCAGCTTTCGCCATGATACACTCCTTTCCTGAGCTCTTCTTTTTTTTTTTTTTTTTTTTTTTTAAGGTTTTTATTTATTTGACAGACACGTCACAAGTAGGCAGAGAGGCAGGCAGAGACAGAGAGGAGGAAGCAGGCTCCCTGCTGAGCAGAGAGCCTGATGTGGGGCTCGATCCCAGGACCCTGAGATCATGACCTGAGCCGAAGGCAGAGGCTTAACCCACTGAGCCACCCAGGCGCCCCTCCTGAGCTCTTCTTTACAACGCTGGCTGCAATTATGATTTACTTTGTTGGTCTGATCATTTACTGAGTGTCTTTCTCCTCTACTGGATGGTAAGCTCCACGGGGACAAAGAGTATTTACCTTTATTCTCCTCCTCTATATCCTCCCCAACCGACCCAGGGCAAAAGATTGCCAAATGAAGCCACTCACCAGCTCTGTGACCTTGGGCAAGTCATTTCCCATTAGCAGACCTCAGTTTTCTCACTTGAAAATGAGAGTGTTTCCCAGCACTTAAGACTAGTACATGAGATGATTGTAGGTGGCACATTGTCGGAGGAAGGCACGGAGAGGACGTGACCTCTGGTTCTCCCATAAGCTGGACCTGGGCAATGGGAGCCTCCTTACCCCTCCCCTGTCCTTGGAATGTATGTTGTGCCCACTCTGTCGTTGCAAGGATGCAGCCTTGAGAGAGCACTATGTTGTCGAGACCGTCTGGATGGTCCATGTGACTGAACTGCGTTGAACCCTCCACATGAACTAAGATTCTGGCCAGCAGGTGCGGAGATCCACTTGTCTTGTGGCCGCCTGGGACAAGCCTGGTAAGTTCCCTCGCTTATTAAAGCTGCCGCCTGCCAGTAGGAATGGCTTGCCTCTTTCTTTAGTCTCTCCTTGCCCTCCAGGTGTGGGGGCCAGGTTGCGAACCAACACACATACACAAGAAATTAATTATTATAGACTTCTCTAGAGGGAGTGTTGCTTACTTCTCAGGTTTCTGTGATCTTTCTGCCATAACACCAAGGCGAAGGTCTTGTTTGGTGCTGGTCCTTAGCTCCCCGTCTGAGACTCTCCAAATTCCTTTTTCTTTCTTTCTTTCTTTTTTTAGAGAGGTGCAGGGCAGAGGGAGGTGAGAGAATCTTAAGCAGGCTCCACGCCCAGCATAGAGCCCAAAGGAGGGCTCAGTCTCACAACCCTGAGATCATGAGCGGAGCCAAAACCAAGAGTCGGACACTTAACCGACTGAGCCACCCAGGCGCCCCTCCGAGTTCCTTTTTTTTTAATTTAACCCAGGGCAAACTCAAGCAATCTAGTGCTGACCTAGAAGTTATTAACATGGCTTGGTTTTCACTGGCATTTTGGGGGAAGAAGATCTACATGGCAAGCGATTCAATAGATTTTTTCCAACTTGCAGTGATAGAAAGTTATCTTTTAAAAAAGATTATGAAAGGGGCGCCTGGGTGGTTCAGTGAGTTAAAGCCTCTGCCTTCAGCTCAGGTCATAATCCCAGGGTCCTGGGATCGAGCCCCGAATCAGGCTCTCTGCTCAGCAGGGAGCCTGCTTCCCCACCCTGTCTCTGCCTGCGTCTCTGCCTACTTGTGATCTCTCTCTGTCAAATAAATAAATAAAATCTTAAAAAAAAAGATTATGAAAGTAGAAAAAGTGAGTTGATTTCAAGAAAAAAGACTTTAGGAGAGGAAAATACTACTCCAGTAAGGCAAAAAGCTTGAAGAATGGTCCATAAATGTCTCCTTTGGGAGACAGAGGGCTAGGTCCTCTCTAGAGCTGGTTAGCAAGCCTGTATGCACTTCCCACCCATTCCTCACCCCCTATAGCATCCTAATTCTTTGTGTATTTACCAGCCACTTTGTACAACACTCGTTAAAGACTAGACGCTATGCTAAGTGCCTCACAAGATTTATTTCTCTTAATCTGAAAACCCTACAAGGTAGATGCCGTTATTATCCTTGTTTTACAGGCACAGGGACTGAGACACAGAGTGGTTAAGTAGCTTGCCCAGGGTCACACAGCCAGGAAGTGGTGGGGCTAGGATTCAAATCTAGGTGCTACCAAGATCTGACTTCAGTGTGGCCAAGAGGGGACCCAGCAGATGGGCACACCCTCAGAGCCTGGTACACTGGCCCTGGAGAAACATCTGTCTTCTCCACCAGCCTGGGAGCCTCTGGGGAGTAAAGATGTGGTCTTTTACCTCTTCAGCCCTGGTGCTTCACACATAGTAGGTGTTTCACACATAGTAGGTGCTTCTTAGATGTTGGTGGAAGGCATGAAGCTGAGTAATTGATATGATTTTGTTGAGCACCTGCTGTGTACCAGCAGAAAGCAATTTACATGTAATGAAGGTAGAGTTGTTCCCCTTTTACAGAGGGGCAAACTGAGACTCTGATTGTTTGTCATATGGGCTGGCTCAGAGCGAAAGCCAGGACTGAAACCCAAACCTCACTCCAGTGGGGAATGGGAATGGGATGTGATATTGGGCATGTTGAAATCTGACAGAGAAGCACTGAGGCTGGGAGGAAGAGAGGCTGGCTGACCTCCATAGGCTTAGGAGGAAATGTCTCCGGGGAGAGCCGGGATGACAAATAAGGACACCAAATGCAGGTCCCTTTCCTGTTACTGCACTTACCCAGAAACCCACCAGAACGTGACCCTGGAGGGGAAGGAAGCTTTAGCCTCTGGACATGGATTCTGTAAAGACAAGAGATGGGGTGGAGGGAGGACTCGATCTCACGTTCCATGGTGGTCGTAAGGCAAGGAAACCAAGGTCAGGAAGACAGGATGAATGGACTGTGATCTTGGTACCAATTGCTCAATGACATGCCCTGCCTATCTGTCAGAGGTGGACACCAGTGTGCTTGGAGGTTCCTAGCAGGCAAGGCGAAAAGGGACTATGCCACAAGTCTGATAGCATCCACAAGAACTAACAGCTATCATTAATAGCGAGACCAAGAAGTTCTCAAGGCAGGAGTGTGCATGACGGAGACACCAACATACTCGACAATATGCCTCGGGGCATACGTCGAGAAGGTGCAGAGGGATCGGTTCTGAGATCTTGCCAGCTGCTCCAGAAAATTCTCATGCATCTATACCCTTCACCGATAGGGCACAAAACTGCCTATTTTACCATATGTTTTCTATCATGGCTCATTGTCAATTTTTTATTTTTTGCTTCCATTCTCATGGAGCAAAGAAGCTCTACCCTAGTTTTCACTTGATTGCTCACGTAGCTCAGCATTTTTATTTTTTTTTTTAGGTTATTGAGGTGATCTCTTCCTCAGAGAATTCTTTCCTGATTTCACAGGCTAGCTCAGGGCTCCCCAGTGCCAAGAATTCCTCCTGTAGGGTTCTTCCTCCAGTCATGATTTCGCACATGTTTGTAGAATTATGTGGTGAATGTCTGATTCCTTGACCTGGCTGTTAGCTGCCTGAGGCCGAGGACCACATCTGCTTGTTCACCCTCGGTCCTCAGCCCCTAGCTGGGGCACAGAGCAGGGACTGGCCAGCTGCAGCCCCCAGCCCAGATCCCGGCCCACTGTCTGTCTCTGCAAATAAAGTTTTATCGGAACAGCCACGTTCCTTTGATACACTGTACTCTCCCCACCGCAACAGCAGAGCCGATAGTTGTCACGGAAACCATATGGCCCACAAGGCCTAAAATATTGTCTGTCTTGCTCTGATCAGAAAAACTGGCCAACCCTTGGCATAGGGTAGATGTACAATACACATTGTGCTGAATGAAAGAACGAATGAAACGTTATTAAAGGCTTGTGCTCTAGGCTACCTCCCTTCTGTCCCATGGGGAGAACCCGAGACCAGAAGAGGAACAGAGACAAGGGAGGCACCGGGTTGGAGGCACAGCAACTTACGGGCTGCTGGGAGTTTTCAGGGAAGAAGGGGGGGTGATCGACAAGGCAGGACAGCACAAACTGGGCCACCACCAGCGACAAGCACAGGTAGGTTGACAGGTGGTAGAAGGGGTCGCTCCAGAAATCCTGTGAGAGAGAGAGAGAGCAGAAGTCCCACTGAGTCTGGCACGCTGAAGTCCACAGCTTGAGGACTGTGAAGAGCACAGGCTAGGCAGGGTACCTGTGAGGGAAGAGAAGGTCAAGGTCAAGTGGGGTTTCTGAGATGAAGAGCAGTGCCCAGGCAGGGAGTCAGAGCCATAGGGTTTGAAAGCCAGGGCCCCCCACATTCCCGGTGTCCCGATGGATGAACACGTGACTTACATGCATTCTGGTTGTACAAATGGTACACAGGGGTTTCTCCTTAGCCGGGTGGTAATTGGCTGCAGCCCCTGGAGTATGAGTTCTCCTCTCTCCTTGTGCCACCAAGGAAAGCCTTTCTCCACACCAGTCCCCATCCCCATCTCTCCCATTCTGCTTTCTCATGGCCGGTGTTGTCTGGTTTAAGAAGGGAACTGGGTTTGGGGTGCCTGGGTAGCTCAATTGGTTGAGTGTTTGACTCTTGATTTTGGCTCAGGTCATGATCTCAGGGTCGTGAGCTGGAGCCCCACATTGGGCTCTGTGCTCAGTGGGGAGTCTGCCTGAGATTCTCTCTCTCCCTCCCTGCTCCTTCCCCTTCTCATGCTCCCCTTCTCTCTCTCTAAAATAAATCTAAAAATCTTTTTTAAAAAGTAGATGGAAACTGGTTTTATTGAGCATTTATTTTCTCTGCGTGGTGCCAATGCAGGAGTCCTTTTCTTTTTTTTTTTTCTTTCTTTTTTTTTTTTTTTTTTTTTAAGTTGGCTACATTTCCCTTTGCAGATAAAATGACGCATGGTGTCCCTTCACATGGAAATGTGACTTCCCAGGACAGGTAGTGGAAGTACAGGTGGGTATGCAGAATGAGTCTGTATCTGTGGATGAGAGCATGGGTGAAGATAAGGGAGAACGAGGGGACATGTGCACACACGGACAGAGTGTGCATAGGTGTGTTTTGGAGGAGGTCACAGGAGGGGGGCAATCCAGGCTCCTTACTGCCTCCCCTTTCCTTGGAATGTACACTTCACCCGCTCTTCCCGCACTAGGAGCCTTTCCAAGAACACAACTTTGAGAGAGTAACACGTCCTGGAGACCATGTGGACGTAGATGTGACTGAACCCCATTAAGGCCTCTGTAAACTTTGAAGGTTCTGGAAGGTGGGTGCAGAGATCTACCTGTCTTGCGGCATCTGGGATAAGCCTCGTGAGTCCTCGTGCTTACTAACCCTGCCCTGTACCGTCTAGAATGCCCTGTCTCTTCCTTCATCTCTCCTTGCCCTCAGTGTATGTGGCCACTTGCAGATTTCACCGGGGAAGCTCCAGCAGTTGTGAACCAACAGTGTGGTTGTGCCCGGGGTTGGGGGGGGCACTGGGTGGATGTGTGAATGGATGTCCAGTGCGGGAACGGCTGTGTGCAGGTATAGGTGTCCCAGTCTGTGGTTGTACGATATACGAAGGGGGGCATACAGGTGTGTGTCAGGGCAGTGCAAGCAAACTCTGTGACATGCATGGGTCAGGCAGTGGGAATTGGTGTCTGTGAAAAATGTTTGGGAAGATGGGGGCATCTGTACATCGCTAGAGTTTAAGAGTTTAAACAACCGTGGTGTGTGTTTCTGTGTAGACGAGAAGTCTAACAAAGTCTGCAAAGGGGAGGAGGGAAGATGGGACCCAAGGCTTGAAACTGCCCTATTGGTTCCCCCGGGCCTCCACTTACCCCTCGCAAGGTCAGCTGGGCGGCACTGGTAGCCGGCAAGAGAAGACAGAGCAGCCAGTATCCAAACAGCACCCCGGATGCCCGGACCCCCTTCTTCCTCTCCGTGTGGATCAGGAACATGGCGAAGCTCTGGACAGGAGAGTTGGGATGGGCCCCTGAAGGTGGGGAGGGAGAAAGGGAGCCCCGCTCTGCCTCATCCCCTCCACCGGGGTGGGGAAAAGCCACTGCCAGAAGCAAGCCCCACAAGCCTGGGTCATCCTTACCATCGTGGTGAGCCACACGGTGGGATGAATGAGGAATTCTGGGGCCTGGGGCGTTCCCCGCTGGATTCTCCAAAGAGCCACAGACACGCTGGAGGTGCAGAGGATTATGAGGGTGAGCCCAAGCACCTGGGAAACAGGCTTAGGTAAGGCTGGTGGGCAAAAAGAAAGGTGACGATGGCCAACTGGACAGGGACTCGATGCCCAATTGAACAGCGGCTCTGGATGGGGCACCTGTTCAGGTGTGTTCAGGTGTCCCAGTGTTATGATTTAACAGTGCCACTGTAAAGGATGCTAAGAAAAAGCATTAAGGGATGTTGCAAATGGACCTTGATCTGTCAGTGTCCTGTAAATAATGAGCCACAAGGGTCTGAGCCAGCCCAGTATTTCCCAAAATGCAGAGATGAGGTGGGGGTGTGCCAGGGGTTTGCAGGAGGGATGCTGTAGTATGACAAAGTGGCAGAAACGACATTCATTCTGCAGGTGAAAAAGTTCCACTCGCTTCACCGAGTCCCTTTTGAACCCTCCAGTGAAATCAGAGAAACTCTCGGTTGGGACTGGTAGGTCTCTAGACCCTTCTCTAAGATGCGGTGGTGTCTCTTTTGAAGGAGAGAAAGTGACACAGTGCACGCAGGCGAGAGAGAAGATGGGAACTGGGCGCATTAGAGAAGCTATGGCAAGCACCTCAGTTAGTCCAAAGGAGGGCTCCAACGACTACCAGCAGGCTGAGTTTGACAGGCTGCCTGTTTTTGTATCACCTGTGAGCTAAGAATGGTTTCGACATGTTTCCTTCTTTTCTTTTTAAAGTAGGCTCCGTGCCCAGCGTGGAGCCCAATGCGGGGCTTGAACTCATGACCCTGAGATCAAGACCTGAGCTGAGATCAAGAGTCAGATGCTTAAGCGATTGGGCCACCCAGGCGCCCCTGGTTTTGACATTTTTCCATCAGTGAACAAAACTCAAAAAAATAACGTGAAAGTTATCTGAAATTCAAGTTTCAGTGACTATCGATAAAATGTTACTTGAAACACAGTCATGTCTATTTATTCACTGTTGTCTGTGGCCACTTTCCTGCTGCAGAATTGTTGGGGCAGAGACCATGTGACCCTCAAAGCCTCAAATAGATACTATCTGGACCTTTAAGGAAGGGTGTGCAACCACTTGGTAGGTCAGCAATGGGAGAAAAATTAACAAGGTGTTGAGGGGATAAATGAACTTTGAAGGACATTCTTGTAGAAGTTTGGAGAAGGGGGCAGATGAGCAGAAAGGCTTGCACGTGGAATGCCAGTGTTTTTGTAGTACGTGAAAACAAGTATGTAACAATTTTAAGAACTGGCTTTTAGGACTGCGAGTGGAGAAGTATGAAAATCCACGCATGCCTCTTAAAGAACTTAAAAAGTTCATCCCAGCACCATCCTAAAATCACCCCGTGGATCCCAGGAGGAGACACCGCACTGTTTGGGGGAAGGCCAGGTGTTCATAAATGGGCGAGGAACCCACGAGGGGCCAGATGTGTGTGTTTGCAGACATGGGGACTTTATTATCACGAAATCTATGTGGGGCGGATCTTGTTCCTCAGAGTTTTTCCCCTGTAGCCTCTGGAGTATTGCTCTGTTTGTTGAACAGGTCCCCTTCTTGTCCCCACACTGTGTATGCTCCTTGAAAGGAGGAATGTCCACTTCGGGGGGTCTCAGTTCGGTTCCAGCTGCTCCCCCCATCCACCTCCCAACACTTGTCTGCTTACAGGCTCCCAGAGGCGGCAGTTACCAGTTTGACCTTGAAGAGCAGGGACATCCGGAGGTAGCCTTGGCCATGGTGGTGGAGGAACAGGAGGTAGATGGGGCCAAGGACCCACAGGTATAGAGGGGGCACCCAGACCCCTGCCGTTTTCAGGAAGCACACGTTCAGTAGGTGGAGAGCAGTGGGCTCAGGCTCTGTCCCGTTCCAGACCTGAGGGAACACCAGGGCCACCCTTGTGATGGTACAAAGCAGGGGTCCCAAACTCACCTGATTAGGGGGCAAGGCAACCTTTTGGACCCCCCCCCCCTTTTTAAAAAGATTTTCTTTATGTATTTGACACAGAGAGAGACCACAAGCAGGCAGAGCGACAGGCAGAGGCAGAGAGGGAAGCAGGTTCCCCGCTGAGCCGAGAGCCTGATCTGGGGCTCCATCCCAGGGGCCTGGGATCATGATTTGAGCCCAAGGCAGCTGCTTAACCAACTGAGCACCCAGGCACTCCAATCTTTTGGACTCCTAACATTGACATGAAAATGGACCAAGCACCCTTTGGAGTATCTCGACATTCTCAACTCCTTTATATAATGCTAATAACATCAACCCTAAGAAGCAGAGACAATTATCATTGCACTTTTGCATAGAAGGAAGCAGAGGCCCAGAAAGTAAATAGCTGGGGTGATTGTCATCCAGGTGGAAAGCAGAGGTGCCGGTTATCTTTCTTGACTGCTCCCCATTTCCCCGCTGGCCAACACTGGGACTTCAACCTCCCTGTGCCTCAGTTTCCTTCCTTGAAAAGGAGAAGGGCCGTGTGAAGAGAATCTACCTCTAAGGGTTGCATTTAATGGGTTAATACCAGTAAAGCACATAGTAGGACGTTGGGCACAAAGTAAGCCCTCAATTAACATTAGTTATTAATCCTGCCTTAGCTATCCGGCCCCTGAAATCCTGCGATTTGGCGACTCTCGCTCCCACCCCCTGAGCGTCACTCCCAGTGTCCTTTGCTAAGAACCTGGATGAAAGAGAAAGCCAGCCAGAGAGGCGGGGGTCCAGAAGCTTTTATGCAAATAGAGGTCAAAGCCCGCTGGCAGCTGGGAGGTCTGGAGGCCCCATTAGCGGTGCTGGGGCCTGGGGGTGGGGTGCAGGATCTGTTAAAGGGGTCGCTCTCCCCTGCTGTTCCTTTGGCTGGGAATTTGGTGGTCTCTCCCCTCCCCAGTATCGCCGCCTTAGAGAGCTGTCGGAGAGATCTACCATGCCCGGAAAAGGAGACTGGGGCAGGAGGGGGCCACTTACATCCTGTCCCACACAGGGCTCTGCAGACGCGGCCATCGCGCGTTCCCCAGCGCCCGTCCGTCTGTCCGCCCCGCGGTCGGCCCGTCGGTCCCCGGTCGGCCTTGGCCAAGCTCCGGGTCCTGGAAGGGGCGGGGACTGGCAGGCTCTTCTGAGATTTGAGCTCCGGGATTGCCAAACCCAGGGCAAGGTCCCGCCGCGCAGGAGGGGTGGGGCGTGAAGGGGTGGGAGAAGGCGATTGGAGGGGGCGCTTTGGGTGGCCCGAGAGGGCACCGGGGGAGGGGATCCCGGAGCCCCAGAAAGTGCGGTGGCATCCCGGTAAAACCTTCCAGCCCCGCAACAAGTGGGATGAACACTGTCTGTTTGTAGGGTAGTGGGAAGATTTTCAGATCATGAGTAGAGTTTAGCACAGTGTGCAGCACACAGTAAATGCTCGCAAGAACTAGCGATTATTAGCATTAGTAGTGTTATTTCATGCCTAGGCTACTAAGCAGGGGATCACAGTGCCATACCAGAAATATGACGTGGAAGGATGGTTGCTACATCCTAAATGAGAGAAAAAAGAAAGGAAGGAAGGAAGGAATTGTAATACAAAACAGGCTATATTTTTGCCGAAAAAAAAAAAGAAAAGTATATGCTTAGGTTGGGGAAAGTGGGTAAAGAAGTCAAATCTTTGCCTTCCTCTCCTGGGTCTTAAAAGCAAGGTGTGTGTTCCCAGCCAGTAGCTCTTTTTGGAAAATCCTCTATGTAGCATACATGCATAGATGAAAAATGGAAATGCACAGCAGCAGTGATCATGGGAATCCTAACTTTCTCTTCTTTTTCCTTTCCTATTCTGATGTCTTTTTTTCTGCCACAGGCATTGCATTCTTGTCACGGAAAAGACAGCTTTTTCAGACAATGTCGTCTGCACTCCCCATGCTGCCATGTCCCTTCTCTACAGGTGTTCACCCCTGTCCTCCTGTATGCCCTCCACTGGGTGGGTTCCCTCTTTCTTTTTGGGGTTTCCTAACCCTGGCCTGGGGTCCAAGTCAGTATGCTTTTCAGCTGTCCTCCTGCCTGGGTCTTCTGGAAGAGCAGGGACACAAAGGACAAACTCAGTTTTGAAGCTGAGGGTGGCAGGTCCGCTGTTTTCATTTATAAGTTTAGTCTGTTTATTTGGGGTGATTTGGGTGGAAGCTGGTGGAAATTAGGGGGAGGCTTGAGCCCTCTCTCTCTGTGATCCCGCCTCCAAATGGCATTGCCACAGTCCTAATGCTTTATTTCACTGTATGTTTAAAGATGAATTTGAGGGGAACAGTGGAAATTTGAGGGGGAATATTCAGGAAGTGAGGAGGAACACAGAGGAAATCAGTTGGGTGGGCCAAGAACAGGACTCAGGCATCCCGGAGCCTACTTTCCAGTCCTCTGAACAGTAGGAGGCTGTGTGCAGAGTCCTAGACAAGCCCCTTCACGACCCCTCCCCCACCTGCTGGTTTCCTATTTTGTAAGGTAAGAAGTTTCCACAGGCCAGCATTTCCTTTTTTTTTTTTTTTTTAAAGATTTTATTTTATTTGACAGAGAGATAGAGCCAGAGATCACAAGTGAGGCGTGAGGGGAATGGAAGAGGGAGAGGGAGAAGCCCCATGTGAGGCTCCATCCCAAGACCCTGGGATCATGACCCCAGCCAAAGGCAGTTGCCCAAGCAACTGAGCCACCCAGGTGCCCCAAGGCCAGCATTTCCTAATTGGTGGCTTTCAACCCCCTGAGGATTTGCCAAGACAAGCCAGGGATTCATGCTAGGGAGGAGAAAGGGCATCTGTTTCAACTGTAGTTATGAATAACAAACCCTAAGAATGCCTAGGTGGCTCAGTCAGTTAAGTGTTAAGTGTCTGACTCTTGATTTTGGCTCAGGTCATGATCTCAGGGTCATGAGATTAAGCCTCATACTGGGCTCCACGCTGAGCATGGAGTCTGCTTGAGCATTTCCCTCTCCTTTTCCCTCTGCGTGCCCCCCTCTGAAATAACTAAATAAGTAAATAACCCAAATAAATAAAATAATTTAACTAGTTTCTCTTTATAACCAAAGAGTTGAGAATTCCACTGTATTTCGAGAATGCAAAGTGAGAAACTGAAATCAGATGTGCTCGCGGTTGAGATCCTCAGTGGGTGGATCATTCCATCGTAGCCATTATGAAAGTTTTGACGGTGGCATAGTTTAAACTCTCTGTGATTCATAATTGTATACGGCTTAAGTTTTAGTCACATGGCGGATTCCAGGGGGAAATTTTTTTCTCTTACCTGGTCATGTAGAAACAAAATTTAAAAACTACCAAAATAAAGTACTTGATTCTTTCTTAGGACAAAAGTGAAGAATTCCAATATCAGGTCAGAAAAGCAATTTTTGTCTATTTTGATGTAGTGACTCGCAGTTAAATTCAGTTTCCGTCCTAGTATACATTCGGTTTTGGAACAAAACACCAGATGCTGAGATTTGAACTTATTTTCTGACAACTCATGCTTCAGGTCACAGACAATGCAAAGTAAATTAACTGCTTGGATCTCTTGCTTATGGGAGGAAAACCCTCAAATTTGTTCTTATACCAATGTTAATAGAGATAAGATTAAAATAAGTTTTAAATCCCCCTTTTTAAACATTAAGATTACTTAAATGACCTATATTTTGATTTTTAAAAAGTATTGATCATTTATCACAGGAAAATGAACCGACTTAAATTCCTAACGTTTTTGTTTTTGTTTTTGTTTTTGTTTTGAGATTATATATCGCCTGCTAAATGTCTGTGCCAAAAAGATTCGGAAACGTTGTTGCATACTTCGGTCAACAGTCTTTCGTCATTTCCAGTTTCAGCGATATTGACTTCCAAAGTATAATTCAACTTTGGAGTTTGTGCCTGTACTTCCGGACCTTGCGACAGCACCTGCCAGAGGGTGCGCGGAGTCCTCCAGGCCTCCAGAGGGCACCAATGATCTCGTTTTGTTGCTGAGCTTGTGCCGTAGTTAATTTGTCGGGGAGGTGGGCTTGAGGCCGGAGCGCGCAAGCGCGGCGGCGAGGGGGCGGGGCCTGGGCTGTCAGCCGGCGGCAGAGGAGGAAGCTGCGGGCCGCGCGCGGAGCAAGGGGCGGGACTGGGAGGCCTGCGGCGGGTCGGGCGGCAGAGAACGGCCATGCGGGCGTGCGGGGGCTTGGGGCCGCCGGGGCCGGTGGCCGTGGCCGTGGCCGCCGCTGTGGTCCTGCTGCTGGGCGTTGTGGGACCGGCTTGCGGCTCTGAGGACATCGTGGTGGGCTGTGGGGGCTTCGTCAAGTCAGACGTGGAGATCAACTACTCGCTCATCGAGGTGAGCGCCCAACGCCGCGGCCCGGGCCGGAGCTCGCCGTGCGACCGTGGGCCGGTCGCTCAACCTGTGCGGGCTGCGGTGGCCTCGCCTCATCCGCCAGGCGGTTGCCACTTGCTCCACATTTTAGGAGTCCTTTCCTCCTTGAAGGCTCCGCTTTCCGCGGGCTCTCCACCGCCCCGTCCCCTCCCTGTCGCGCTGGGGTGGAGGTTCCTGTCGTGGGGCTGCTGCAGAGTGGGGTCGGGGGCTTGGAGGTGTGCGCGCAGGGGGTGTGAGGGACATTTTTGGTGACGATGTCGGTGGTTCATAACTTTTATCAGGTCGCTCAAAACGAAGGGTCCCTCAAATCAGGACACCAGGTTCTTCAGAACTCAAACTCCAGACATCCAGAATCCACATCCAGGATGATAGAGGACTCTGACCGTCCCCAGAATCCCGGCCCCAGATCTCTTACAATCCACTCTCAACAAGACCCAGACCCCAGATCCTCAAAACTCAGACCCCCCGAAACTTAGATTTCCTGAAGCCCATATCCCAGAACCTGGAGACTGCAAAGTCTTCTCTAGCCCAACAACTCGGAGCCCCCAAAGGTTCTAATCCACTTTCTCAACGCCCCCCGCCCCCTCCAACCCCCCGGATGCTCTTTGAGGACTTTGATTCTCATCCCAGAGACCCTGACCCAGTACATCTCTGTTGACATCTCAGGGGCTGGGAATCTGTATTTTTAATCTCCCCCATTCTTCCCTTGGGGACTCCCTTTTCCTCTCTAAATGGAATGTCTTCAGCTCCCCTGATTGCCTTACTGGGTAGTTATTGGAATTACACTAGAGATTTGTGCAGAAGTCTTTTTATTAAGTTGTAAAGCCCCATGCAGGTACATGATTATCAGCCCAGTGGGACTGTGACCCAGAAAGCTTTTGTGAAGAGGAAGGTCACTTGTTAGGATAGATGGGACAGAACCTAACGGAGCCCTGGGCTCTGTTTTAGGAGGGTACCGACGATGGGGCAGGAGAAGGGGATTTGAAAGAGAAAAAGGGAAGAGGCTAGGAGATTCCAAAGAGAAGGGACTGTGGGGCGCCTAAGATCCCGAAGGCTGACTGAAAGCACATTTGAGCCTCTCCAGTTCTGGCAGCTGTAGGGCTGCCGTGAAGGATTAAGCCAGTATGTTCTACAAATCTGGTTGCTGAGATTCTCAGCAAATCTGGTCAAAAATTGGTTCCACACTCCACTAGGTCTTTCACCTGGCTGCCTTCCAGATCCCAGTTTTTATTCCTGTAGGATGGTGGGATTGGAACAGAAACAGCAGAGCCCAGTACGGTCTATTTCCTAAAGAAGGTAATTATCACCTTCAAGACCTGTCTGTCTGTGGCTTCTGTGCCGTTTTTGATCTTAAGTCAGGTGTTTAGTGACTCTGCTCACTGGCAGTGGCAAGGTTCCTAGGTTCTGCTGGGTGCCCATGTCACCTCCTGGATTGCCTCTCAGTGTGTGGGCACAGGTGGTTTCAGAAGGTGCCTTGCAAGGCTTCTGCAGGTTGTAGTTTCCTGGGGCTGTGGGAGAAAAGTGAAGGCGGAGAGAAATGATAGTAATACAACACGGTAATATAGTAAAATAATAAGAATACTACTCTTTTTTTTTTTTTTAAATCATCCTTTCTGCCAGGTCTTAATAGGCATAGAAGCTGTATAATCACCAGGAAGGGGAGTGGTTCTTTTCTTACCCCTGAACAAAGTGGACCTCAGTAGGTTAAATGACTTGCCCAAAGACCCAGACTTTGCTTGAACATCTTAAAAGGGTAACAGATTGTGTTGGAAATGCCTGGGATGCAAGAGCTTTAGAGATCTGGAGAAGATATGTACTAAATGTCTTGGGATTTGTTTTTGCCCAAGAATGAAAATAGAAGAGAAAATTCAAAGTTTCTACGAGTGTTACTTCCCAGTATTGGGAATCATTTGGGGTTAATAATGCAGATCCTTGGCCCTCACTCCTGACTTAATTTAGAAACAGAAGTGGGGCTTGGAGATTGCATTTTTTAAAAAAATATTTTATTTATTTATTTATTGGACAGACAGAGATCACAAGGAGGCAGAGAGGCAGGCAGAGAGAGGAGGAGGAAGCAGGCTCCCTGCAGAGCAGAGAGCCCGATGCGGGGCTCGATCCCAGGACCCTGAGATCATGACCTGAGCCGAAGGCAGAGGCTTAACCCACTGAGCCACCCAGGCACCCCGGAGATTGCATTTTAATAAGTACTTTATTAATGGTGAATTGGAAAATTTGTTATAGGTAGGAACAACGTAGAGAGAGCCACTAAACATAAACTGAAAAATAGAACTTTGGGGGGTAGTCTTTAGATGGTTTCTAGCCAGAACAGTGTCTGATCACAGTATTTTGAGGATACTTTGTCTTTCTCTCTGTCCCTAATACCTGGTGTTAATAGCGGCACTAGATAGGTCCTCAGTAAATGTATACTAAGTACTAAGTGCATTTGGTGTAATATACGTAGCTAATTCTCTTATGACTTCTCTTCTTTCCTTGCTTTCTAGATAAAGCTGTATACCAAGCATGGGACTTTGAAATACCAGACAGACTGTGCCCCTAATAATGGTTACTTTATGATCCCCTTGTATGATAAGGTAAGAGAGACTCCTGTAATCGTTTATGATGGGAAGGAGTTAGTGTGGCCCACAGGACTGCACTAACCAGACAGCCTTGATACACCACACGAGCAAATGCTGGTCTCTTTTATAAGTTACAAGTGGACTTTGACAATTCTGGCCGAATTTTGAGGGAGACAGTTTATAAACTGGTTTGAATACAGCGGTTGTCAGGGACACTTGGCAATGCCTAGAGACATTTTTGGTTGTTACTACTGCTTGGGGTTGGGGGGATTGCGATAGTATCTGGTGAGTAGAGGCCAGAAATGAAGCTGGGTTACCTGTCATGGTGCAAGGACAGACCAGATGTCAGCAGAGCTAACCTTGAGAAACTCTGAGTTAGTAGAGTTATGTTTGCAAGCAGCTTGAAATATTCTTTAAAAAAATGATACAAATGATATATGAATTTATGAGCTTTGTGGAAGACAACAAAACAAGGTCCTTAGAGGTATATGAAGTAGATTTAACCTTTACCCCCCAATTTCTCATCCCTCTGTAGTGATGACGACTGATAAAAGTTTGGTGTGTATCCCAAAAGACTGCTTTCTTTGT
>PISX010002359.1:149435-163393 GCA_004024625.1 Mellivora capensis | reverse complement strand
CCCTTCACCCCCATTTTTAAAAAAATTATTTATTTGACACAGAGAGAGAGAGAGCACGAGTAGGCAAAGAGGCAGGCAGAGGGAGAGGGGGAAGCAGGCTCTCCTCTGAGCAGAGAGCCCGATGCAGGGCTTGATCCCAGGACCCTGGGATCATGACCTGAGCCTAAGGCAGAGGCTTTAACCCACTGAGCCACCCAGGAGCCCCGGTTTCACCCACTTCCTTTGTAAACCTCTACAACAACCCTTCACGTTGGGTTTCCGTGTTTGGCTTGTGAGGAAACTGAGGCTCATAAGGATTAAATAATTGCTCAGAGCCATACAGCTCATGAGCTGAACTGTGACCCCAGAGAAGATAATGTCCAAGTTCTAACTCCGGGTCCCTGTAAAGGTGGGAAAGAGGGTCCTTGCAGGTGTGATCTAGCTGTGGGTCTTGAGATGAGATCATTCTGTCTTTCGGGGATGTCCCCAGAAGAGAAAGGACAGGGAGCCTTGAGACACGGAGAAGCACGGGGAAGGCCGTGTGAACAGAGAGGCAAAGCGCCGAAGCCACACGACGCCGTGAGCCACCTGACACGGGACGGGCAGGGCAGACGGCTCCCCGAGAGCCTTTGGGGGACCAGGTGACTTCAGGCTTCTGGTCTGCAGAACCGGGAGGAGTACATTTCTGTTGCTTTGAGCCCCGCAGTGTGTGGGGATTTGTTGCGTCAGCCTTAGCTGCGGAATACCGCTGGGAAGCTGGAAGGGGCACGATCCCGACGCTGGGGCATCTAGCCCCGCACCCTTCCCACGAGAACGGGTCAGGAGAGACAGCCGCGGCGAGGGGAGGTGGCTCTCCGTGGGACTGAGTTTGTAGGGAGAGAAAAGGGCGACTTGGTGAGAATGCCCCTTCCCCATGTCGGGAGCCTCCAACCCCCCCCCCCCCCCAGTTCCCAAACTTGCAGAGGTCACAGGACTTAGCTGTACCGAAGAGGGACTGAAATAACCCGTCGCGGCTGGCCGTCTGTCTGCCCGGCAGATCGCTCTTCTGCCTTCTCCCCCCACTGTCCGGACGGCACGCTGCCCCGTCGGAGCGGTCCACGGGCTCTCCTGTCCCTGGCTTCCAGGCGAGGGCAGGCAAGAGGGTGAGGGCAGGCGGCTGGTTGCCCTGGCTGGCCCGTCAGCCAGAGGTCGCTGCCCCTCTGCCTCCTCCTGGAGGGGGGCTGCTGCCCCTCCCCTCGCCCATCTGGTCACCGCTGTGGCTCTTGTCCCAGGGCTTCACCCGAACCTTTGCTCCTGGTCCTCTAGAGAACAGACCCAGCTCAACGCACCTTCCGGGCCGCAGGAGAGCTGTTTCCTCTTGGAGCCGCTGGAACGTGAGCTTCGTGGGGAACATCTGTTTTTGTGCTGTGTCCCAGGTGCCCAGCGTAGTTCCTGGCAAACGTTTGGACGGGAAGCGTTTGTTGCATGGACTGGGTGTGCAGTGGTCCGGAGGGCTGTGGCGCGGCCGCGTTATCGGCTCCTGGCGCTTATTTCCCCCGTACGGAGGGAGCACCGTCAGGTTCCCCAGATGCAAATACTGTGGAAAGAATATTATGTAAGTATTATGATTAATAAACCTTAGGGTTACTTTTTAGGCTTCCTCCACATGCCCTTTGGTTAGGGTAGCAGGACCCAAAGAAACCTGATAGGCCCGCGGTCGTGTGGGTGGAGAACATTGAACTTGTCCCCATATTAAAACAACCTGAACCCAAACTTCTGCCTCTCTGGCTTCCATAGTTCTTTTCCCTGGAAGCTTTCTCCGGTCGATGGAGTGGCTGAGGTCAGCCACGTTTGTCTCAGCTCTGTCCTTGCCCCCTGTTGCTTCCCATGTCCCTCCTGTCTCTGCTCAGCAGCAAGGCTTCGCTTTCCAGAGGTCACTGACAACATCTTTAAGGGGGCAGAGGTCTTTCTCCATGTCCCTTCCTCTGAGCTTTGGGTCACCCTGACCTCCTCACCACTCCTGCTCGGACGGCTCTCCTTTGCCAGCTTCCTCCTCTATCTGTTGTGGCCCTTTGCTCTCCTTCATTGTCTGCCCCTCCCCCAGCTGCTGGACATGAAGTCATTGTCTCCTGGACCAAGGTGGAGGCCACCACGGGCCGAGAGCAGCTGGTGTGGCCCTGCGTGCCCACGGTCCTCCAGCTAGCTCCGACCTTCCAGGAGACGCCCAGGAGACAGCTGCTTGTTCGGGCCCCGCTCCCTTCCCCTGGGCTCTGCCCTTGTTCCTCCTGGCTTCATGCTGCTGTGAGCTGGCCCCACGGCTGAGGCCTGCTCCCTCTGCTTTGTCCCAGATACAGTTCCCGGGCCCGAGGGGCTGGTAATCCTGATATTGTTCCTTGACGGGCACTTGGATTCCTCAGGCAATAGTTATCACTTGGTGCGTTAGTCAGGGTTTTCCTGAGAAACCGAACCAATAGGATCTGTCTATCTGTCTGTCTATCTATCTATCCATCCATCCATCTATGCATAAGAGACTTATGAAGAATTGGCTCACACAATTATGGAGGCTGAGAAGGCGCCATGAGCGGATCTCTGGCAGCTGGAGGTCCAAGAAAGCCGGTGCTGTGATTCTTGTCCAAGTTTGAAGACTTGGACAAGAACAGAGAACCGGGAGCACTGATGTCCAAGAGCCCAAGAAGACCCATGCCCCAGCTCAGACAATTAGGCAGAGTGCAAATTTGCCTTTCTTCTGACTATTTGTTCTATTCCAACTCCCCATGCATTGGATGAGGCCCATCCACACTGGCGAGGAGACCTCTTCTTTGCTCAGTCTACCAACCCGAATGCTGACCTCTTCCAGAAACCCCCTCAAAGACATATTGACATATGACATATAGAGAGAACTGAGCATCCTGGGGCCCCATCAAGCTGATATGTAAAATTAACTATCACACTTGGAATATCTGCCTTTCTCCTCCATGGTCATTGGGAGTCAGGCCCTGCCCTGTCTAGAACTCACCGTAGACACTAACTTCACTGGCTTCTGAAGAAAATTCCAACTTCTTTGCAAGAGCTGGAGCTGAAGTGACCCTTAAGATCTCTTTCTTCGGGGTGCCTGGGTGGCTCAGTGGGTTAAAGTCTCTGCCTTCGGCTCTGGTCATGATCTCAGGGTCCTGGGATCGAGCCCCACATCGGGCTCTCTGATCAGTGGGGAGCCTGCTTCCTCCTCTCTCTCTCTCTCTGCCTGCCTCTCTGCCTACTTGTGGTCTCTGTCAGTCAAATAAATAAATAAATAAATAAATCTTTAAAAAAAAATCTCTTTCTTCACTCCTGTCAGAACCAAAGGATGACACTTCCGACTTTAAAGAGTCTTGGATTCTGAAGATCTATATGACCTGAGAATGAAATCTGGGCATAATGGCCATGTGTTTATTTTTTCTGATGGTGTGGACAGTGATTCAAACTTGCTTCTATCTCTAAAAAAGAAGCCATGCACAGTTATCTCTGGGACGGGGGTGCAGGAAGCATCAGAACCTTTTATTTGCGGGGGGGGGGGTCCATGTGTAGCACAGCATAGTATTTCCCCAAGGGTGAGCCCATGAAATGGATAACTTAGTCCTTCAGATTCCTGTTTCTCAAGAGAAGCATGCCATGGTCCAACAGGCTGGGAAATGCTGAGTGAAGGTAAGGTTATACAGGCTGATTTCTTGCAGGACTTCTCAGAGTCCTTAACCTGCTAATTTCAGCACCTTTCTATAGACGGCCCACTGTGTGCCTTGTATCGTGCGAGGTGCAGGGAAGGTAAGGACGAGGAAGACGATGAAAGTGGGGTGAGTGGAAGGGGTGTGGCTGCAAGCATTTTAGGCACAAGGCCAGTTTATGGAAGGATCCTGAGTGGGAAAGGCGTCCCTGCAGGGTTTTGAAAACAACGCTGATCAGGGAACTCTCTCTGCACCCCTTCCCACCCTCCAGTAGGTTGTGGGACTAGAATTGGGCTTTGCTGGTATAGAGAGACCCCTGGTCAGGATCCAGGAGACTCAGGCTGTGGATGTCACCCTGCCTGTAATTGTCCAAGAGACAACGTCCCTAACTTCTTTGAGCCTCATATTTTGTATCAGTAAAGTTAGGGGCAGACATCAGGATTCTTAAGATGCCCGTGTGCTCTCTTCTTTCTTTCTTTCCTTTTTTTGGAGGGAGGGAGAGGGCAGAGGAAGACAGAGAAAATATACTTTTTAAAAGATCTATTTATTTATTTATTTTTAGAGCGAGAGCAGGGAGGAGGGGCAGAGGGAGAGAATCTCAAGCAGACTCCCCGCTGAGCTCAGAGCCCGACGTGGGGCTCGATCTCAGGACCCTGAGATCATGACCTGAGCTGAAATCAGGAGTCGGTCGCTTAACCGACTGAGCCACCCAGGCGACCCTCTCTCCTTTCAAGGGCAAGATTTCCAGGGAGGCATGAGGCCTGCAACACTCTGTTGGGGAGCAGGAACTCTGTTGGACCCCGGGGAGACCAGAGGGCTGCCAGCCCCCTCCCGGTGCAGAGACCCTGGAGCAGAACGGAGGCCAGGATCCTAGAGAACCTGGTGGGGGCTCCTCCGACCCACGAGACTTTCAGGGCAGCATTTAATTCAGAGAGGAGCAGCCTTGCTCAGGAGGCCAGCAGAGCCCTGCTGAAACTCTTGCAGATCCAGGAGAGACGCTCCCTAAGAGCTTCAGCCCAGAAGGTAATAGCAAATAACAAGCGAAAAACATTCTTTCTCAGGATTCTATCTCTCACTTTTTCAGCTCTGAATTTTCCTCTCTCCTGTCCATTTTTTGGGGCTCCAGATCCTTTGGTTCCATCTCTCCCTACCTGCCCCAGAAGACAGACTCTGGTTTTTCCACTGCTCCCGGGTGACTTCCCTCGAAGAACTTTGTGTGAAAGGCTCCTCCTCCCTGGGGGAAGTGCTCTCCCTGTCTCCCCGGTGGGGCTCAGAACATTCTATGTGCCCTGACTCCCACCCCTCGGGGAACGTATGAGGATGCTGTGATGATCCTTTTTTCGAGGGATCCAGTGTGTTCGTTTGCTGGAGTTTCCTAACAAAGTACTACAGACCTGGTCCTTAAACAGCAGACACTTACCATCTCAGGGTTCTGGAAGTAGCAAGTCCGAAATCAAGGTGTGGGTGGGCATGGCTGGTTCCCCCTGAACCAGAACCTCCAGGATCCGTTGCCCTATGGCTTGTAGATGGCTCCTCTTCTCCCTGGGTCTTCACGGGGTCCTCCCTCTGGGCTCACCTTTGTGTCCAAATCACCCCTTCTTAGAAGGACACAAGTCATACTGCATTAGAGCCCTGCCGGTGACGTCATTCTAACGTGACTGCCTCTTTAAAGACCCTGTCTCCGAAGAAGGTCCCATTCTGAGGTCCTGGGAGTTAGGGCCCCAACATGGGAATTTGGGGGAGCTGCAATTCAACCTATAACAAGTCAGTAAGTCTTAAATTTCAGCGTACCTACAGATTACCTGGGGGGTTGTTAAAAATGGAGGGACCAGGGGCGCCTGGGTGACGCCGTCGGTTGAGGGTCTGATTCTTGGTTTCGGCTCGGGTCTGCTCTCGGGGTCGTGGGATCAAGTCCTGTGTGGAGCCCTGTGTCGGGCTCCGGGCTCAGTGGGGAGTCTGCTTGAGTTTCTCTGTCCCTGGCCCTCTGCCCCTCCCCCTGCACACTCTCCCTCTCTTGCTGAAATACATAAATACGTAAATAAATCTAAGACCCCCCCCCCACAGATTCTGATTGGATAGATCTGGAGCGGGGGAGCCTGGGACTGGTTTTGCCAGCACCTGGCAGAAGCACGGTGTGCCCCGCAGAAGCTCGTCCTCCGACTTCTTACCGTGGACCTAGCGCTTTGCTTGCTGAAGGCCGGTGACAGCACGTTCTAGCACCAACCGTCTCTCGCTGTAAAGAAAAGATGTTCACTTACGTGTAGCTTTTTCTTGGTCCCCACTGCAGAGCCAGACCCTGCTCAGAAGGGCCGCCACACACCGTTTAATTTTCCTGTTGGGACCCTGTCCCACCCGGAGGCTGCCAGGCCCACTTCGCCGGTCCCTGTCCTCTCCAGCTGGCAGGCGGAGGAAGGGACGGGCTCAGGCTCTGGGGTTTGGGGCTCAGGTCACTGCCTCCTGGCTGGTCGACCTCCGACAGGTGGCGGGGCCTCTCGGAGCCCGAGGTTGTGCAGCCCTGCCCAGAGAAGCTTCCCCGTCCGCCTCAGAAGCTGGCGTGAGGCTTGGACGCGAGGGTGTTAAGGCGCCCGGCCCAGCACCTGGCACGGGGAGAGCCGAGCAGGGACGAGTTAGACTGTCATCCCGCCCTGACATCAGAGGGCAAAACCCGATGTCATTCCTTCCTGCAACCGAATCCTGCAGAAGGACAACACGGGGGAATTGCCACCAAGGCCTCAGAGGCTGCTTCGAAAACCCCGAAGAGAGCCTCACCTCTGAATGCGGCGCCTTCTGTGTTGCCAAGTGAGGTCCACAGGGCTCACTCTGCAAACCCTGGGCTGCGTGCCCCCTGCCCTGGTGACTTCTCCCATCACGGGAGCCCACCCCGTCTGCCTACAAAGTTGAAAAATAAGTGTGCTGCTGAAGGCGTGTCTCTCTCTGGGGACTGGTGTAAGGGTGACAGCACAGGGCCTGGAGCCACACTGCTGGCCTCGAGCGCTGGGACCGGCGCCTTCTGGCTGTGCCGCCTTTTAAAGTCACTTAACTTCTCAGTGCCTTCCTTGGTTTCTTCATTTGTAAAACAGGAAAGTAATAGCGCCATGATGGTTAATTGTATGCATCAACCTGACTGGGCCAAGGAATGTCCAGATGGCTGGTAAAACATTACTTCTGGGTGTGTCTGGGAGGGTGTTTCTAGAAGAGATTAACAGTTGAGGCGGTAGACTCAGGAACGATGGCCCCCACCAGTGTGGGTTAGCCTCGTCCAGTCCAGGGAGGGTCTGAACACAGCAAACAGGCAGAAGAAGTGCAAATTTACTCTTGGTTGAGTTCACATGTCCATCTTCTCCTGCCCGCAGACATTGGTGCTCCCGGTTCTTGGGCCTTTGGCCTGAGACCAGGACTTTCACCATCGGCCCCCTGGGACTCAGGAGTTCAGGAACGACACCACCAGCTCTCCTGGACCCCAGCCTGCGGACACCAGCAGGGGGACTTCTCAGCTTCCATGGTCACGTGAGCTAATTCCTAATAATAAATCTCCTCCTATATATCAATATACAGCTGACTCTTGAACAACATGGGGGTTAGGACTGCTGACCCCCCACTTCTGTGTAGTCAAAAATCCAAGTGTAACTGTTGACTCCCCCAAAACTTTACTAACAGCCTACCTGCTGTTGACCAGAAGAAGCCTTACAGAAAACACAATTTATCGTTAATACATATTTTGTATGTTATCTATATTATATACTGAATTCTTAAAATGTAAAGTAAGCTAGAGAAAACATAATGTTATCAAGAAAATCACAAGGAAGAGGAGGAAGAGAGCGCCTGGGTGGCTCAGTTGGTTAATCGTCTGCCTTCAGCTTAGGTCATGATCCTGGGGACCTGGGATCGAGTCCACCATTGGGCTCCCCGCTCAGTGGAGAGCCTGCTTCTCCCTCTCCGCCTGCCTGCCTCTCTCTCTGTCACAAAAATAAATAAAATCTTTAAAGAGAGAAAGAAAATTATAAGGAAGAAAAATACATGTATAGTACTGTGCTATTAAAAAATTCCCATATAGGGACGCCTGGGTGGCTCAGTTGGTTAAGCGGCTGCCTTTGGCTCAGGTCATGATCCCAGCGTCCTGGGATCGAGTCCCACATCGGGCTCCTTGCTCGGCAGGGAGCCTGCTTCTCCCTCTGCCTCTGCCTGCCACTTTGTCTGCCTGTGCTCGTGCTCTCTTTCACAAATAAATAAATAAAATCTTAAAAAAAAATTCCCATATAAATAGACCTGTACAGTTCAACCCCTTGTTGTTTAAGGTCCAACTGTATATGCTCTGGTTCTCTTTGGGGAACCTTGACTAGTACAATTTCCTACTTCACTGTGTTATAAATACAGAGCTTCTAAGACTCCTGCAATTTCCCAAGAGTTGAGAGGGATAGAAGTGTCTTTTGTTATGTTAATGGAACTTTCTGGACCACACCTAAGACTGGGGGCAGTTGCCAGGAGAACCAGCCATGTGACTAGAGGGTAAGAGTTTAAGATTTTATTTATTTATTTGACAGAGAGAGATCACAAGTAGGCAGAGAGGCAAGCAGAGAGAGAGAGAGGAGGAAGCAGGCTCCCCGCTAAGCAGAGAGCCCGATGCAGGGCTCGATCCCAGGACCCCGGGACCACGACCTGAGCTGAAGGCAGAGGCCTTAACCCACTGAGCCACCCTGGCACCCCTAGAGGGTAAGAGTTTCTAATCCCAACCCCCTGACTTCTGAGGAGAGGAGAAGAACTGGCAGTTGAATCATCAATGATTTTATCAAATCATGTCTCTGTAATAAAGCCTCCATTTAAAAAAACCAAAAAGACAGGTTTCCTAGAGCTTCCAGATCTGTGACCCTGCAGGGATTCGGGGAGAGTGGTGCGCTCAGCCTGGGAGCTCCATGCCCGCCCCCATGCCTTGCCCTACACATCTTCCCTCTGGACGTTCCTGAGCCCCTATGCTTTTATAAACCGGTGATCTAGTAAGTGAAATGTTTCCCTGAGTTCTGTGAGCTCTTCTACCAAACGAAGTGAACGCAAGGTGACAGTCATTGGAACCTCCAATCTACAGCTGGTAGCTTGGTCAGAGCCAAGGGGACAACGTGGGCTTGTGATGACACCGGAAGTGTTTGCACGTGCGTGGGGCAGTTGTGTAGAATTGAGCCCTTCACCTATGGGATCTGGTGGTATCCCCGAGTAGACAGTGTCAGAACCGAGTTGAATCGTAGGATACACAGTTGGTGTCTGAGTGTTGCGTGGCGGTGTGGGGAAGCTCCTCCCCACACTCGTTAGAATTGGGGACCAGAAACTTTACTTGCGATGGGAGGCGGGAGAATTAGGAAACTGGGAGCTTTCTAGACCTTCTGTGGTCTAGGCGAGTAGGGGTCTCTAAGGAACCAAGAGTTTCAAACTGAAGTCGGAAACCTGAACCAGGAGTGCTGGGTAGGGTGTTGTTTCCCAATAGCACATAGGAAGCACCGAGAGATGAGTCAGGTGTTGAGAAGGGAAAAGTTTAAAGATTTATTTATTATTTGAGAGAGCGAGAGAGTACGGGGACGGGTGAGGGGAGGAACAGAAGAAGGGAGAATCTCGAGCAGACTCCCCACTGAGTGCAGAGCCCTGCTCGGGGCTCCATCTCACGACCCCGAGATCATGACCTGAGCCAAAACCAAGAGTCGGACGCTCAAGCCAGTGAACCACGCAGGTGCCCGGGGGAGGGGATAGTTTATACTGGAAGCTGTAAGAGGAGAGAGCCACTGCGTGGACCAAACAGGGCTTTATTCTTCCAGTGACCAAGAGGAAGGAAAAGAAAAGGACTGCCTCACCTTGGGGGTACAGGCTCTTGGAACTGAGAAGAAGGGGCAGTTCCCCGAGAAATGAAAGGGGAATAAACATGGCGGTGGGGTCCCCGAAAGGGCTTGCTTCTGGGGCTGGACACGGCATGAGTCACAGGCTGGATGGGAGCAGCCCCATTCACTCAGAACATGGGGTAGTCCTTGGCCTTGTTTATGGCATTCACCAGCCTGCACCCCGAGGCCTGGGTACCCCATGCCTGCAGGACCCCACAGCTGCCCCGGGGGCACTTTGGAGCACCAGCCTGTGTCGACATGAAAGGAGACAGAGCCCCAGATGCAGGGCCTCCATCCTGGGAAGAGGCCACTTGCCCTTTGTCTCCTGTTGGTCACAGCAGCAGAAAAAACTGCTCTCAGAAAGCGGCAACTGACCCCTCCATGTCCTCCAGACGAAGCCACCAGACCTGGCCCTTCACCGCGGTGGACCGGCCCACACCTCCCAGGGCCCTCGCTGAAGGTGCAGGCTCCAGGGCTGCCTGCTCAGGCTGTCCTTGTCAGCCCAGGCGGCCCTAACGACAGGCCTTGGGGATGAAACTAGTGACATTTATTCCTCACGATTCAGGGCCTCGACGTTCGAGATCAAGGTGTGAGCAAGTGTGGTTTCTCCTGAGGCTGCTCTCCGTGGCCTGCAGGTATCCTGCTTCCTCACCTTCTGTCTCCCCATGTGCGTGCATCTTCTGTCGTGTGTTCAAATTTCCTCTGCTTGCACCAGTCAGACTGGAGGAGGGCCCACTGGATGGCCTCGTTTTAACTTAGTCACCCATTTAAAGGTCCTGTCTCCAAATATGTCACATTCTGCGGGATTCAGCATGTGGGTCTGGGGGGGCGCACCGGTCACCCACAACAGCCCCTCACACTTTGGTCCTGCCCCTCCCCTCCTTGGTTGCAGCCACATGGCTTCTGGCCTCCTTTTTTTTTTTTTTTTTTAAGATTTTATTTATTTGACAGAGAGAGAGGGCACACAAGCAGGGGGAGCAGCAGAAGCAGAAGCAGGCTCCCCGCTCAGCAAGGAGCCCGATGCAGAACTCGATCCCAGGACCCTGGGATCATGACCTGAGCCAAAGGGAGATGCTTAACCGACCGAGCCACCCAGGTGGCCCAGCTTCCGGACACTTTGGATCGCGACTGCTTGCAGCTTAGATTTGCAGATGAAATCCTGCACCCCCCTCTTGGCTCTGTGCACCCTCTGGGACAGGGAGACTTGTCTGCAAGCAGAGTTCTAGAACATTAATCTGAAGTTAATCTGAAGATCTCATTGACTTTATTAAGCAACTCCTACGTGGAGGGGAGCTCTGAGGAATTATACAAAATGGAAGATTTTTGTAGGAAGGAGGGTGGGGCAAGGAAGTTATTAGCAAAAGAAAAGGATTGCTCTAGGCCGGGCTGCTGCTTGCACTTGGTGGGAGGAGCTGGGGGGGTGGGCAGTGGTCTTATCCTGCAGATCCTGTCATCTCACCTTCCTCTGGGGGCAGACAGGGCCCACTTGGCGGATGACTTCACTGGAGCCAATCCGAAAATTCCTGACTGACCGGTTAAGGCTGCATTTCTGGGGGAGGTTGAAACTGCATCTCGATTAGCTATCAAGCTGCAGTTTGGGGACTCGACCTGTGCTGCCATTTGGGGCCGGCAGTGTTTTATGTTTTGTTTTGTTTTTTTAAACCAGGATTAAGTCGTGTAGTTCATCCTCGTTCTGGCCACAGGGAACGTTTATGCAGCTCAGCTTTGGCTCCTGGGAGCTCAGCCCCAGGTCACTTGTCACTTGCTGCCAGATGTCCAGGGGCCCAGAGCCTAGGGGGAGAGGGGAGCAAAGGGCAACTTGTGGATCTCCAGGCCCAGTTAGCACCTCTGCTCCCAGCACTTCCTAGCCATACGCCCCGCCTAAGCTTACCTGGCCCTGCTTCTGCCCCCATCAGCTCGCACCTACTCTGTGGAGGCACCCAAAGGACTGGATTAAGTCAGGGAAGGACGAAACTCCCTCCCTACACCTGCCCTGTGCACTGACTCCCAAGTGCACCTGAACTTTACGAAGAAGCACTTTTCTTAAGCTTTTACCAAAAAATCCCGATCTTGCTAACAATTAGCCCAGTGACCATGCGCCCCGTTCTGTATCTCTGGCAGGCTACGAGGAGCCTGATTGAAATGGAGCGGGGTTGAGGGGAATTTTTTGGCTCTGAAAGGTCAGAGTGTGAAGTCTTACCCCGTTGTGAAAGAGGCATTCTTGCCAGTTGTGAGGCCGATAGGAAAATGTCACTCTGTTTGTGTCACTCCAGTGGATGGGGGGGTCCCCAAATGTGGGGCGACCCAATCAGGTGGGGGGGCTAGGAGCATGGCCAGCGAAAGGATTCACCTGAGGTGGAACAAAGGAGCTAGAAGTTTACTGCCTACACCCGACGGGAGCAGCACACAGAGCGGAGGTGAGGACGAATGGGGACGTAGGGAATTCTCCCTTTTTTGGTCACTGGTGGTCAGTAGCCCATGAAGGTTAGGTAGGGCCAGTGGGTATTCTGAGGTGGGCGGCCTGATGGGCCTGCCTGCGTTCAGGCCCCGGGGCTGCAGTGGCCTTGAGCCTTAGTCAAGTTTCCATAGCTCAAGTCCGAAATCGGCGTCTACAATCCTCACTGTGTGTTCCTAATATGCTCTTTCTGAGAATTAACGCTTGTCCCTGGGGGATGCATTTGTGCAAAACCCTGGTTTTCCGCCTCCGCTGCTCCTTGGAATCACCCAGAAGCTTAAAGACAAAATACTGCTGCCCGGCCTCCCCCCGGATGTTGGGTTGATGTAGGTTTGGAGGGAGGGTGAGGTTTGGAGGGGAGAGGAGAAGAGGGTTGGAGAGGGGGTGAGGTCTGGAGCCAATGGCCAAGAAAACTCTTGCCACGTCTTTGGTGCAGAATGTTGGTTTTATTAGAGCACAGGGACGGGAGCGTGGGCAGGGAGAGCTGCTGCCGGGGGTCAGGCCTGGCTGGCTGTGTACTTGGGCGTTGGGGATGCAGAAGGAAAGCGGAGGTTTTGAAAAGAACTTTGGACGCTAAAGAGGACTTACCCGCTACCGCAACTGGAGGCCTTGCCATTGCCAGGTAAAGGTGGTTTCTCCCTCTGGCAAAGCATTAGGACTGTTGGGAGTCTCTTCTGGAAGGTAGGTCATCGGCAAGAACGCTTTTCTTCCTGGAAATCACGAAGGCATTTGTAAGCCCAGGGAGACGCGGATCTTGCTGGACGGTGACGTCACTAGTTCACGGTCTGTTTCTCCTTCCCTCGACGGTAGGGCCGCCGCAGGGCCTGAGGAATGTCACACGCGGCCCCCCGGGAGCTGGGGGGTGTCAGCGTGTGGCTTGTCCTCCGCTTGCCTTCTTTTCCTCGCCAGCTCCGGTGTGGTTCCAGCGGGGGACCTCGAGGGCCGCGTTAGGAGCCCCTGCTCCCGGGCGCGGTGCCCCGCAGGTGGGTGGACGGTGGAGGGCCGCGGGGCCAGGGGCGCACCGCCCGCCGCCGGGGCTCGCGGCAGGACCTGGAACACTGCGCTCAGGGCTTTGCCTCAGCGTCTTCCCCCGAAGAGCGAAGGGACGTGCGGCGCTTGGCGTGGCGCGTGACAAGCTGGACAGAAACGTTCGCTATGTTGGGGCCGAGTGATCCCTATGCGGGTGTGCGTGCGGCGGGGACGCGCGCTTGGGGAGCTCAGGAGAGGGTTCGCTGCTGTTCTTTTTATATAATACAATGTCATCCAATTTCAAAATAGGTGGGAGTTATTTTCGGGAGCTTCCATGTACGTTTCTGTGTTTCTTTCTTAGTCAGAGCTGCCTTTAAATTGTGTTTCTTTTCTCAACCCCCGGACCTGCCCTGGTTTGGGAGGCGGGGGGCATACTCTGCCGCTCTCCAGCTCCACGAACGGGTCCTGGTTTTTCTAAGTGGCTCAGGACGGTCCCACCGGACCCCCCCGCCCCATGCTGATTGGTTCAGAGAGGGCACGTGACTAACAGTGTCCATCAGGGGGATGCCCAGGACTTCTGATTCAGTTGGGGGAAGGATATTTTCTTCCTACTCTGTGGGGCCAAGGCAGCTTATCCCGGGAGCTGCTAGTGGCCACCTTAAAACTAGAGAGGAGAAGGCCCTTGGATGGAGCCAATCCCAGGAAAACAAACAGGGACAAGAGATGAAAAGCAAGATGGGCTTCTGGTGGCATTGTGGACTGCTGGATCCAGCCTCACCTAAAGCCTAATCTACCTTTGGGCTTTTCATTTATGTAAACCAAGAAGTTCCCCCTATTGGTGAAGCCACTTGGAGTCAGGTTTGCCCTTACTTGCCATTGGAAGCGTCCCAACAGACAGAATGTGTTTAAGAATACAATGATTTTACAGAGTGGAGCAATGGGGTCCTCCCAGTTGGGGTCAACAGTGGAGTGAGGAGTGGTCCCTGGCAGAGCACGGGGGACACCCTGTTGGAGGAACAG